>JAQFZC010005980.1:0-13230 GCA_034695205.1 Dicyrtoma fusca
ACGGTCAAAACTAGTAAATAACACTTTTTCAAAACAGTCAAAACTAGTAAATAACACTTTTTCAAAACGGTCAAAAACCTGGAAATTACCATTTTCAAAAACATTCAAAACCAAGTATATTACAGTTGCGAAAAGGTTAATTTACGTTCCGCCAGGACGCATTTTGCAGTTTTTCTCATGTTTGGTTTTGTAACCGAAGTGAGCGTATGCTCGATTACAATACTGACACATATATGGTTTCTCTAAAATGTGTGATCTAATATGTATGAACAACATCTGACGTGTGAAATATAAATTCGTACAAATAGTGCATCCAAATTGGCGCTCTCGAGATTTCGCGCAGTGTTGAATCTGCATATGGGACCGCAGGGTGCTACTTGAGGCTGCGCTATATTTACACTGAGAGCACGCGTGCGGTTTATCTCCCGTGTGGATGCGCATGTGATTTGTTAGTTTATCCTTGGTAGTGCTCGTATAGTCACACATGATGCATTTAAATCGTTTCTCCCCCGTATGTCTACGGATATGTTCATCCAGATTACTTCTCCAGGCCGCTTTATAATTGCATAGAACACATTTATACGGCTTCTCACCCGTGTGGGTTCTCAGGTGAGACTCTAAATTAGGATTTCGTTTTGATGAGAAATTGCAGAGGGTGCATTTGAAAGGCTTTTCTTCATTGTGGACAAGGCTATGTTTTTTAAGGCGTTGAGCGCTGAAGCAAGAGTGGTGACACTTGGCACATTTAAAATTATTTTGCCGCACGCCACCTTCTGGATGCCAAAGTAGCTTGTGTGCCTTGACGTTACCTTGTCGAAATGCACGATACGGACAAAGGTCACATCCGAATGGTTTCACACCGTCGTGGGTCAACAGATGCTTCTTTAGCCTCGACCCTTTGGAACTTGCGTATGAACAGCTTTTGTGATGGCAACGATATTTTGTCGGCTGTGTGTGGCATTTCAAATGCTGCAGGAACGTTTTTCGGGTTTTTAATCGTTCCTTGCACACGTGACATACAAGCCCCTCCTCACTTGCCGCATGATTCTGAGTCCAGTGAGCCTTCGCCGTAGTTTAGGAACGGGACATAAATGCGCAGTTGCCGTCAGTGCAACTGTACCAACCGTCAGTGTCTTTTTTAGCTCGTATGGGAAATTGTCTACGGTATCAGTTAACTGCGCACATAGATCCTGCCCAGCTTTTACTTTGCAGAGTACAATTTTAATGTGACGGTTGATGCCGTGGAGCTTAAGAAGTTTTTGATCACAAGTTAATCCCATTTTTGTCTTTTTTTGGCGTTGCAGTCGCATACTTCTTTTTATTCTAAAAAAAGTGTATTGTATCTCTGGGCTTAACTTGACACTACAGCAACAACACTGTCTGAGGGTTTTCACTTTCCACAGCTACAAAAAATTTTGGGTAAAAAATAAATAACGTAGGTACCAACAAAATACTTATTCCTACCTAAAATTATACAGGAACATTAGCAGGAGCTGCTGAACGGCCTATATGTCTTATGACGATGAAAAGAATGTGTGTGAAGTGAAGATGCCAGTAAAATCTACGAAGGACGAGGCACAACTGTGCACAGTCCATAGTCACTACAATTGCTAAGTACATAATACATATATATGTAGGTAATTTTATTCCTAACGACGGCCACGGTATTCCGTCCCTATGTAGTTACATCTACATACAATATACTGGAACCTGCGTTTATCTTGTTGGGAAGGATGGCCCGTTGAAAGTCGACAGAGATGAGAATGGAAAGGAAGTGGGAAAAAAAGATAATACTGCCTTGACACTAAGCGATAAGGATACCATTAGGGGTAGTGCATAAATGAGGTGAGCAAACACAAGTTGTTCCTGCTACGCTTGAAGCTGGTGTCAAATAGAGCGAACTTGCTTGGATGCTTTCAATGCATTGTAATTACCTGATTACATTCAAAACACTGTACTGCTGATCTGGCCATAGACCATAAACAAACGGAAAATCTTTCATTCAGATTAAAAATCTTTAGTAATTTTCCCGTAAAACTTTAGTAAAATGCCATTGTAATTATAACTATTACTTTTAAAGAAAGTTATAAAAAAATTTTTATTTTGTAAAATGCAAAGTACCTAATTGTGTGCAGTGCAAACTATCTATGAAACTATTAGCTTTGCTTCAGTCGTCTTATAGAGAGACAAAACGTGGGCCGATGCATAAATGACGCCGGCAATGGACTGGGTTTGGGGACGCAGCAGTAGGTAAAAAGTAAAAGCTAAAAGTAAATCACACTCTCATCACACATCCAGTGACGATTTCTTGTACAACTTATAATTACAACCGGGCTCAGTGTCAAAAATAAGACCCGTACTTGCCATCTTACGTAGGATCCTTTAACATTTTCCCGAGTAAGACCCTTAATTTGACACTTTTGGTAATTTATTACCTTGTTGACGCTTTTTCAAGTCCTTAAAGTTCTTAGCAGGGGGTCCACTCTACGGCTTTCTTGAGGAGCTGTGCATTAATACTCTCTACTAAATAATTGAATAAGTACGGTACTAACATATCTAATGCTTTTAAACATACGTATTTTGAAACCATAGGGGTTTTGGTGTGCCAGCTTCGTTAGCTTTAGCATTTACAACAATGCTAAGCTATACTCGAAATGAAAAGTAGTATTAAATATCTTTCATTACAAAGTATTTGACAATTTTTGAAAGATTTAACTCGTCTCGAATATTTTGTCATCGCATATTTGCGAGCCCCCTTGGAAGGCGGGAGGCGGTTGAGCCTTTTGCGTCTGCAGTCAGTGAGTGAAGATGTGAAGAGTTGAAGAGAGGGATTCCAAAGAAAAGTAAAATTGCCTACAGTCCATAACAAAGAGTCAGTGATTTTCAGTAGCATTTCTTACTTTTTGATTTACTTCTGTTGTTGCCGGTAAACGTTTGCTCACGTAATCGATAAAGTATCAATCACATTCAACATTAAAGTGAAAAGGTAAATCATGCGTTGTACGTATCAACTGTAAGTTTGAACTTAAACTCCGTGCAATGTGCATTTATTTCTTATTTAAAGTATAAAACTCAACTCACAGTGTGGTTGAAATGCAGGCAGGTGACAGGTGACAGTTGACAGTTTTGTGCTGAATAATATACAATGACATATTACCTGAATAATTATTGTTTATTTCCAAATACTGTTCACAGGTAATTATTTACTTTTGACTTTTCTACTCGAAATGCCGAAGCGTGGACGTGGACGTGGAGCTGGTGGTCCACCGAGTAAACGAAATGGAATTGACGAACCTGACAAACCAAAAAAGCACAACAAGTTATTAGGGAATAGATTTTTGGATAAGCAGCCAGGACCAAGCAGTCGAATAATTGACGCTAAAGTACGATAATTATAAAATAATATCACAAAAATAAATCAGTGATTTTTTATATTTTATTTTTTTGCTATAATTAAATATTAAGCTTTTATTTCCTCTACTGACATTAATTTAAATTGTACTACTGAATAAAATAGGTTCGAGCGGACCCCTTTCCAGACGTTGGCGAAGTTCAGTTGGCGCTTTCAGGATCCGATCTTCTGGCAGCCCAAGGGGCGTTAAGCAATCATCTAGTTAGTCAATTATTAACAGAATAAACTCCATAATAAAATTGCTTTAGCCTTATTATTTGGTTTACAATAACAAATTCTAATTCCAGATTCTGAAGGAGATATTTAAGTACCTTCCGGTTCCTGGCTTGTTGGCGCTTTCCCTCGTAAATAACTTCTGGAACTCCTGTGCGCGAACAGTCCTTCGGGATCACAAGAAATGCTTTGCCTACATTAGCAGAGAAAGAATGTGCAAGGATTTGAAGCAGTTAGATACGCTCCTTGAAAAATCGGTTAACCCCCCCTTCAACGGCATCGGAATTCAACCAGCTACCAGTCCAAAAAATATCATTTGCACTCACGAAGCTTACCATAACGACAGCATCCAGGAAGATCATGAGGCCTTTTACATGAATTTACTGGACACAAACAAGCTAAACTGCAAGTATCTCCGCCTTAAGTTGTGGATGTTGGCTACAGACAAGGATGGAGACACGGAATTTATAGTATGCCCTGGAGAAGCCGTTCTTCAGGATCTAATAGTAAAAAGTACCCCCACTTTAAAGGGACTGTCAGTGACTGACGTGACCCACTACGGGAGGGCCGTGACCCGTTTCGGGAGGATGATGACCCACCAGGATCTTGGTGGTTCTCTGGACGCGTTATTTGGCTTCGCAGAAGCCGACCAAGACTTTACATTTCCGAATTTGAAATACCTTGAAGTACCCGAAAAATGTTGCGCCTATGACTGTCAGTATAACAGGTCGAATAAATTTGCGATGGAGCTTCTAGAAGCTGCTCCGAGTGTTGAGGTAATCACTGGGGGACTTCGATGGATACACTTGGAGTATTTGGAGGAAGAGAATAAACTTGGAGCTGTAAGAGAATTGGATGTTGAACTTGATGTTAACGAAGATTACCGAGATATAGTTTCGGATGATGAAGATTATGATTCTGATTCTGGTGAAATTCCTTTGCGTGCTCGAATTGGCGGCCTTTATCCCCGTAAGAAGCCGGAAGATGATGATGCTACGAGGCTGCAAAAAAGATTAAGCGCGTATCGCCGCCTGTCTCTCATCGAACCCAAATTGACGAAAATGTCCATTTCCACATTCAACTATTTGTTCGATTTTATAAAAGACCCCCATAAGTTGTTTCCACAGATGGCCGAAATCTACACCGACCTTCTCAGCAGCAGCTACGACACGTTGGAAGTGCTAAGCGTGGCACATCTCGACCTAATATTGCTTTTAAGACTCCTGGAAAAGCCTCTGCCTCGGATCCACACTTTGACAATCTACTTTTGTGACTACAAACTGACTTGGGCTCTCAAATGCTTTGATGCTACCAAATTGCTGCCAAGTCTGAATTCAGTTGTTATTAAAAGCGAGCTGTGCATAAGATACAGCAATAAGTCTTGGGTAAAGGAAATGAAGAAATATGAGGATCTCTTTATCACTAAGCAGATGTACTCAAGAAAAATGGATGAGCACACTTGGCCTTTAGTTACAAACTTTAGGTACGAAGATGCCGTGATTTTCCGAGATAACAGAAAAGAGAATCACTTCGATGAAAATCTTGTCAAATTATTTCCGAATATCAAGTCGGTCCTGTTCCACAATTATGACTTGTTTGAGCCAGCATGCACTCTTATGTTGGCACACTGGCCAGAGCTAGAGTCTGTCACCTTCCTCAACTTGCCAGACACTGTCATGTACAATTGTCATGATCATCTTTTTTCTGGGATCCTTAAGAGGAAGTGTGCCGCTGTTCAAAGAGAAATTTTCGAGGCAAAAGATGTCACAGAACTGATTAACATCTACCAGACAGAACCTTCACTACGCAATTTAACAAGTTAGTTATGCAATTTACTGTTAAATCGTTAAGGCCTTTACATATAATCTAGGATAATATAGGGCATTTTTTTATTTGTGATAGAACTGAAGAAATTTCGAGTGGAATTCGATCACACGAAAACTTGTAAAAATATTCCTTTGAGATCAGCGTTCCCTCCGGAATATGAAGGTCTGCCATACCGACCTCACTACCGCGAAGAAGAACGTGCTCGCGCTGCCCCACTCAAATACGACGGCCTGTTTCTCTCCGAAGTGACCAAGAAGTTTGCACTGGATCAGATGCCTAATCTTAGTTTTGAAATCAAAGGGAGCACATGCAATATCCCAGGAAAACTGTGTTGTGAGTACAAAGGATTTTTATATCTATTACTTTAAGTAGGTACCTACTTTTAGATAAAATGTAATTATAAATAAATATTTAAAGCTAATAATAATATTGTAAATTATTTTAGGCTTGGGATTAGAAAACCTGGAGCCACATGTCAAGCTCTTCATCAAGAAACAAACTTTGAAGATCTCACTGGAGCGGTTAAATGAAGTTTAACATGGGGGTTTTGTGCAAAACTGTTTCAAATTCACAACAAGCCCAGTAGTTGTTAGAGACTGGACAACTATATAATTTTAATAATATAATTTTTATAGCAAAATTCCTACGATTTTATTTTTTTGAAGTCCATGAATTTAATAAGAATGTAATAGTTTCATTTTCTAAACCACCTTAGATCGATTACAATTCCCTGCACTAGAATAGATGAATATGTTATATTTTTACTGTCGAATAATTTTTCGTCATAATTAGTTAATTAGTGTATATAGATTTTATATGCAACTAGGTAAGATGCATTTGATTTTTTTTCTCATATTTCATGTTATTTTAATTTTTTTTTCATGTTTTTGTTTCTTCATGCATTGCATAGCACTGTTTTCCAAGAAGATGCAATGCAAGAAACGAATATTATACATAAACTTTTACAAAATATTAAGTTAATTCAAAATCCATTAGTGCGCGTATTTTAAAATACTATTAGGTATTGCAAAATTTGGCAGTCTTCATTAATTCCGGCGTCTTTTGCAAATATTCTCATGTCGACTTTTGTCTGTGTTTTTACCAAACCCACGCTGGCAAAATTGACACTTATGTGGATTAAACTGTAGTCCATTCGGATGCAACTTGCAAATTCTTTCGTGATCACATTTGATGGAACTCTGTGAAAACTTTTTGTCACAATATTGACACTTGAACGGTTTGATTTGTTTACCATCAGGACGCATCTGGCAAATTCTTTCGTGAGCCTTTTTCGTACAATCATGGGTAATCGTCCGCCTGCAGAATTGGCAATTATAGGGTTTGATAATTAATCCACCTGACCGGTGTTTACAACTTCTCTCATGAGTGAGTTGGGTGTCCTTTCGTGAAAATTCATTGTCACAGAATTGACACTTATGGGCTTTAATCTTGGTTCCATCCGGTCGCAATTTGCAGATTTTCTCGTGACTTCCCCTGTGACCGCCTTGAGAAAACTCCCGCTCACAATATTGGCACTTGTAGGGTTTCTCCTGTGTGTGAGTTTTAATGTGGTTATGTAAAATCGTTTTCGCATAGAACGACTTTGAGCACAGCAAGCATTTGAAATTGCGCTCACGGGCCTCTTCACTATGTTTGCTTTTAACGTGTGACAATAAGTTTTGTCTAAATCGCGCCTTATAATTACACTCGAGGCATTCGTAGGGCTTTTCCCCGGTGTGGGTGCGCATGTGACCTGGTAATTGAGAACTACTTATGCATCTGTACTCACATACAGTGCAGGCGAACGGTTTTTCTCCCGTATGTGTGCTTACGTGCCACGTTAAACTTCTATTGGTACTGGTAGCGTAGCTACATAGCCCACATTTGAATGGTTTATTACTGTCGTGGGTTCTCAAGTGACGATCCAAATCATTTTTTGTTTTTGCAGAATAGCTGCAAAATCTACATTTGTACGGTCTTTCTCCAGTATGGACACAGATGTGATGTCTCAGCCTTTGAGCACTGTAGCAAGAATAGTCACAGGACGAACAGGTCCAAATCTTTGCACGCTCTTCATTTACGCGATGTATTGCTAGTTGGTGCATGTACAGGGAGTCTTTACGATTTGTTCTAAAACAGCAGTGTTGACATTCAAAAGGCTTTTCACTTTGAAGCATCCGTCGTTGGGAAATACTTTTACGAGGTGGCAAGTCATTATCTTTGACATTATTCAACCCGCGTTTCTCAGTCGTTGGCACTCTCAGTTTGCACAATTTGATTTTAATGTCATGGGTAATTCCGAAGGATTGCAACAGTTCCTGACTGACTGTTTTCTTTTGAGCTACTGCTGACATCTTAACGGAATTTAAATAGGAATGATCCTTGATTTTCTATAGTAAAAAAGTTAAAAAATTACACTTGAAATTGCAATTACTCCGCACTAATTACTTCTAACACTTAAGGTTGCAGTAGTAATTCTCACTTGCAGTGAAGTGCAATTTTAATTAAATAGCTGGCAATGTTGTTGTGTTGCTCGGACGAATTTTTGACCGTTAAAAACTGAGCAGACAGACGCAGAGAGAAGACTGAATGGATTGAAAAGAAAATAACTAACAAAAAAGGTGCCTTCGTAGACCACTTGGATACATGTACATACGTACCTCCGTGTTTTTCGTGAAACCATCTTCTTAACTCTGGGTCGTATATATAAAGGGTCACTTTGTACAGTGGGATTCAAAAGGTTTTTCTACCTGCGTAAAGGTCTCCATGGGTCGTCCATAATTAACTTGTTGAGCTACCAGAAGGTAGTTTTTGAGTATTACCAACTTTTATTTTAATCTTATCAATCATCATCAAAATGAAATCTTATAAGGGTGGATGGCCTTAATTTCTGTATAGGTACTATACTTCAGATGTCATTTATGCACAGCCCCTAGACCTTTCTTTGTGGAAAGCAATGCAATCAGTATATACAAATAAATAGACTTTTGTATGCTTAATTACAATAAGGGGGCTTACTCATACAGGTTTTCTTTTGCCATTTCGTGTCGTTTTTCTCAGTCCTTCTGTACGTTTTTATTTGGATATAATTTTAGCTATATGTTGGATTTATTACATTCATTCCAAGTACTATGAGTGGTCGTTTTCGAGTAAATGTTCCGTATCTGAGTTAGTTTTGGAAGTTGAAGCAGCCTGAGATCTTAGTTTGTTGGACACACCCATAAAAATGATGGTTAACACAACCTACAAATAGAATTTAAAAAGCAGCATAGTGTAAATGCGTAAAATGGTTTAGCTTTGTTTGTCTGGATACAGATACTTACAAAATCAATTATTGCTACTTTTTAAAATGTTCTTACAACGAGAGCTTCTGTAGCTAAAACGTAAATAGAGCTCATTTTGAATCCAAAATTGTCTAGCAAAATCCCGCCAATGGATGACCCAGCAAACATGCCCAAAGTGAGGACGGACACAAATAGGCCGCTGATATGGCCGTAAGTAGAGACATTATCAGGTAGGCCGTTTTTTCTGGTTAAACAAAATTGATTATTTAAGTGAATCATATATATTAATTTTAGTTTTAATTCCAGAATCAGAATTCTAATACACTTACACAGATCCTTGCATAGCTTGAATGAACCCCGCAACATAGATGGCGCCAGTGGCAACCCCGTGACACACCAGACCCATACAAGTCTGCCACAGTACTCTACAAAATAGTCAATTAATACAGTTATAGCTTACGGGCTGTAATAATTTGTTTACGAATTTTGAAAAAAAGTGGCAAATCCTTACGGTTTCAAGGGAATGTATGGGGCTGGTCCAACGAACAGAAATCCGGTGAACGACAGTAGTGCCCCAATTACTATGTACATCTTAGGTTCCTTACTATTATCACATAGCTTTCCCCAAATGGGGGTCGAGAAGGCGTAGGTAAAGCCGTCAATCATAAAAACAAGGCCGGTCTGAGCTGGGGTAAGGGCAAACTACATCAAATAGTGAAAAAGCACAGAAACTAAAGCGCTCTGTTGATTTTGCCGCTAAACAATAAATAAACTAGAATTATTTTTTTCAGTACATTTGCTCTCAAATGAGGCTCCAAAGTGGCCACCAAGAAACCCGAACTGTTCGCCGTAACAATGACGCTGAAAAATACGAGGATTACTTCCGGAATTCTTAGAACTTCCCAAACACTCGTTTTCTTTTGATTCAAGGTCTCTGGTCGACTCGCTTCTGGTAAAAGAAAACAGGATCCGAGGAACAATGCGAATTGACAACTTCCCATACACAGGAAGGGCAGAAGAAAACCACCAAGCTAGATTTTAATATAAAATCATAATCAATTCACTTGTAAAACAAAACTGCCGACCTAAAAATAAAATAAAATCCAAAAACTGAAAATAATTTTACCTCGTACAGAGCCCCACCAAGACCTGGGCCTATCAAAAGTCCGACCCCCCAGAAAGTTTCAACTCCGGCCTAGCCATAAGTACAGCAATAGTAAAAAACCAGTTTTTTTGAGGCAACAGTAACATTATAATTTTAAAAGTTAATTATCGCATACAAAAACTGATGCCACTGATTCTGGAAATTGGAGAGCCAAAACCGACAAGGTTGCTGTAACAAACGCTGCATCGCCGATTCCTTGTAGAATCCGTAGTACAATGGACAGTGCGATGAAGGTCGTATGATCTTCAATGTAATCTAAAAAACTAGAGTTGCGAACGTAAATTAGTAATTTTTCAGAAAATGTTTTGCCCATTATGTGCTTAAAATATAAAATACCATGATATCTGATTTTTATTTTACCTAAATGAGATGGCACCGACCGCAGTAATAAACATCCCGACAGTGTAAACCAATCTGGGACTAATGTATCCAATCTGTGAAATATTTTTAAAAATAATTAATTATTGTGATGTGGTACATTATTACAATTTATATTTTACTACGTTTTTTTTGAAAAACTCACAATAATGCCACATATAGGGCACATAACGAACATGACCACTTGAATGACGCCCAGAACGAATCCATACTCCGATGCTGTAGCACCCCTTGACTCTGCCTAACAATAAGGTGGTAAGCTAGTTTAAGAAAAATAATGGAAAAAATGTTTAAATTAGGCTTTAAAATAACTTACTTCTTTAGGATAGAAGGGTGCTTGCAGTGAGCAGACTGCACTTGAAAATAAGTAGCCCATGGAGAAAATTATAATAGTTGTAATATTTTTTTTGGAATGACCAAAATAGGTTTTCTCTTTTTGTGCTAAATTGATCTCTGGCAGAGGAAGGGCCACTGACAACAAAGGCGACGTTTCTCGCACTTCATCGGTATCACAGTTTAGTTCTGCCATTGACATTGTGAATTAAAGAATAATTACTTTGTTTCAAAAATAAAATTATGGCTTTTTTTTGAAGGCCTCAAGAAAGTAAAAAGTGACAAACGAAAATCAAGTAAAAGTGTGTTGTTCGAAATGAATAAGTTTCTTGACTGTGTTGTTGACTGTGTTGTGTTCAATAAATGGACAAGTTGACTTTTGCACTTAAATTATTTGGAGAAATAAATGTTAATTATTTAATTTAATTTTGGATTAACAAGTTTTTTGCACTCGAATGTGTCGGTACTGGCTGCTTTGTAGGCTGAAAGCAAAAGCTAAATAAAACTTCTGTCGTAGTATCTTGAACTTGCAGCCTTCAACTGATTTACTTGCAGCCGTTATAATAAAATGATAATTATTATGTTCAATTTTATGTTTAAACATAATCAATCACAGACGCGACGGTAGACTATTTAAACTATTTAAAAGGGGTTGTTGGACCCAATATTAGTGTAACATTTTGCGGCTAATAAAATTTAATTATGTTAATTACTATTAATGCATCCTCACTTTAAGTTTAATGCAAATATGCTTAATTTTGGTAGGAAGTTATATATAAGGCATACGAATCAAATTAATTCCATCTTAATCTAAATGCTACTTATATATATATAATATAATAATTATATCAGTTAATACGTCACGTATACGTTGAACGTACTAACCCGTCAATGACGAAACTGTTACGATTTGAAAAATGCTAAAGAACCTTTACTCATCTCGGCCGTTATTCTTTATTTTTTGTTTTACATCTGTTGTAACAATAACCATAAAATGTGTATGTTTACATAACTTTTAATTTAGTTTTAACATTTAGGCCTTTGTTCCGTTTTGTTCAGTGCTTTTAATTTTAAGAGATAAAAGTGCCAGCGGTAGAGTAACATAGAAGTTAAAGCGAAAATGGTTCGCTTCAGTGCCCAGTTATATCAGTAATACGAATATTAGGAGACAAAATATTTCCAATGCGGTTTCCTTGTAATTAATATACTTATATAATTCTGAACTAGACTAGTAAACATATATAAATGTAGACCAGTAAAAATTCATTTTTTATAATAAATATTTAATTGCTGCAACAAACAAAGAATGTGAATTGTGAACTACAAAGAAATCAAACCCGTCCGTCAGGTGACTTGCAATTATTCTTACAAGACAAGAATGGTACGTAATTAAACAGCTTTTGTAGCGTACATTTGAACGGCATTTTATCAGTGTGAACAAGACTGTTGTTTTAGGATGGCAGCACTGTAACAAGAGTAGGCAAAAGTGTCACATTTAAAATTCTTCCCGCCCTTTTTCTTTTTTTCTAGGGGGTCGTCAGAGGCAAAAACGCTTTTTTTGGCATTGCAGTCGCATAATTCTTTTTATTTTGAATAAGGTGTATTGTTTCTGTGGGCTTAACTTGACACTACAGCAATAGCACTGTGTCTGAGGGTTTTCACTTTCCATAGCTACGTTACATTGTGGTAACAAAATAACGGACTAACAAAATAATATATTTTCGTATCTACGACCTTTAACAGTTGTAAAAACAGTACTAAAATTATGCAGGATCTACAGGAGCTGTTGCACCGCCTATCTGTCTTATGAAAATGAAAACAATGTGTGAAATACGGATGCCAGAAAAATCCAAGAAGGACGAAGCACAACTGTGCACTGCCACTAGTCACCACAATTGCCCAAAAGTATAAACATAATGGTATGTAATTAATTATATTTATTCCTAATGACGTCCCCGGTATTCCGTCCCTATAATTATAGTTATCTATGTACATACAATATACTGGAGCCTGCGTTTATCTTGTCGGGAAGGATGGCCTGTTGAAAGTCGACAGAGATGATAATGGAAAGGAAGTGGAAAAAAAAAGATAATACTGCCTTGACCCTAAGCGATGAGGATACCATTAGGGGCATTGCAAAAATGAGTTGAGTAAATACAAGTTGTTCCTGCTTTGCTTGAAGCTAATGTCAAATTGGGCGAATTTCTTTGGACGGTTTCAATGCATTATTTTAATTAAAATTATTACTTTTAAAGGAAGTTACAACTAAATTTTGCTTGTAAAATGCAAAGTAATTGAGTGCCAACTATGTATCTGTGAAACTATAAGCTTTTTGCATCGACTCATCGTACAGAGAGATACAACTTGTGCTGATGCATAAATGACGCTCCAAAACGCCTTGTCAACAGTATTAAAATATAATGCGTTCATGCAAAAATACGTAATTCTCAAAACTAGAAAAAACTCGACAATGTAAAATACCAATCAACATTAGAAAAATTTAATTTCAACTAAACTTCTATATTACAAGAATGTTAATAAAATAATAGTGAGTTTGTGCTACGTCGAGGTTTCAGATTAGGATTAGGTTTAGGGTTAGAAAATACATGGAGTTAAAC
>JAQFZC010005981.1:0-13227 GCA_034695205.1 Dicyrtoma fusca
TTCGGAATTTCGGAATATTATTATGTTGTTTAAATGCCTAGACAAACTCGTTCATATGACTGGCATGACCTTTTGTGAAAATTCTGATCGCTTGTTAAAACTTATGTAATGGTTATGTATGTATTTGTAGCAAAAAAAGTTGCCTTCGCAATATTTCAGTATTGGCACGTGTCTCTAAAGAAAATAATTGAAAGTTGCGCACTGAAAGCTACACTGCAGGCACTATTCTGTTGAACAAAGCAAATTTCAACATAAGAGCAGATATTACGTCATGAAATGATTACGTATTACTTCCCAGCTCATTTATTTTCTGTGCAAGGTGAATTGTCAGAAATTTAAAATTCCCCCTTTACAAAATAGTCCCAACTCACAGTAGACTGTTTGGATAGTGGGTACAAATTCAAAACGAGTCAAACAAATTATTTCGAAGCCATTTCCGTAATGAGGAAGGGGAAACGTTTCACAAAATTATGAAGCCTAGTAATAGAAATGTATTTCCTCTTTCGTAAATAAGAATTCCAACATAATTACATAATGTATGTGTACAAGTTGGGTCAGTCTATCTGCATAATACAGTACACACTTGTCAATCAAGCCTCTGACATTTCTACGGCGGTCCTATTGTTTATTTATTACCCCGGCCCGCTTTTTCTTATAACGTTGCCTTACCTTCTGTCAGTAGTTTCAAGGGAAAAAGAAATAGTAAAATTACACATAAAAAATTCACTACCTTCAAAATCTAATAGCCAAAGCCAGGGCAAGGCAAGGCCAAGGAGTTAACCTACTCGGAACTAGAGGAACCATGGAAATAATGCTTCACAAAAGTGTTTAATTCCATAAATGCACTTTTTTTTCAAAACGATCAAACCTAGTAAAGAATACTTTTTCAAAGCGTTTGAATCTAGTAAATGAAACTTTTCAAAACAGTCAAAACTAGTAAATGAAACTTTTTCAAAACGCTCTAAACTAGTAAATAACACTTTTTCAAAACGGTCAAAACTAGTAAATAACACTTTTTCAAAACGGTCAAAACTAGTAAATAACACTTTTTCTAAACAGTCAAAACTAGTAAATAACACTTTTTCAAAACGCTCTAAACTAGTAAATAATACTTTTTCAAAGCAGTCAAAACTAGTAAACAACACTTTCAAAAGGTTAAGAAACTAGAAATTACCATTTTCAAAAACATTCAAAACTACATAAGCATATTACCGTTTGTAAAAGGTTAAAGAAACAGACTGGACAGAGACAAAACGTTTTTTGGGAAAAGAATTTTTTCAAAATTGATCTTTGTGTAACTAATCGTAAGTACAAATCTTCCCAGCACCTGTAGTATTGATCTCTGTCTTGGCCTTGAATTAAGTAAATCTCGTAGCACTACGACTGCACTCGTACTAGTAAGGATAAAGATCGATACTAAGATTCGCGATGTAACGTCAAATAGCAATAAGCTAAAGGATGGAATCATAATCATTAGAGTGCATGTAGGTTGTACCTATGTAGGTACTTTCACTTCAAGGAAGATACAGTCTAAAGATTCAGAAGAAGATTAAAGAATGACTCGATCGTCGGTCCTTCATGGAAGATCGTCAGCATCGACTAGCACTGGAGGTAGAAAGTTTAAAAAAAACTGAGAAGTCAACCAAATCGCTCTATTGGATCAGACTGATGAATGTTTCTATGTCGACTTTCTCTCTGAGCTGATCCTTTTGTCAGAGTGTGTGTGTGTTGGGAGAAAGCATTGAAATCTTTCGACAGAAGACAGACAGACAGTCACAGTACAGTAGTTCTCTGTCATTTATCTGCATTTTCGCATCCTTCCCTCCTTTTGGCTTTCACTCCCATCTTTAAGGCTACACACTTTTTTCCAAGAGAAAATCCATCCAGAATCAGATCTTTATTTTGCCTCGTCCGTCCGTGTCCTGCTGCTTCTATCCTTTCACTACTTTCACTACTTTTACTGCTTTCACTACTTTCACCTATCTCAGTCACTTGAACGCTCGAACGGAGTGATAACATAAACACTGTAGCATTAAATCACTCGTAAAGTCTGCACTTTCACACTTTCACTATCATCTATGGGCATCCTATACGCACGTAGAATAATTGCGGCCAGATTTCTCATTGTTTATAGGATGGCGGAACAAAGTTTTGCACTTGAACAAACTTTACAGAGATATAGTCAGTACAGAATGTAGGTTTTACATATCAAGGGCGAAGAAGAATTTTTGAGTCAGGCCTAAGTGTAAAAATTACTTTAAATTTTTTTTTAAATCGTAAAACTGGTTTGTACGCGCATTTCAAAGCTAGTGAAGTAGCAAGTTGCTCTTTATGTTTTTTAGAAATAGAAGTCAAGGACGGATTTAGGCTTTTGAATGCTCGTTAAATTTCCAATTACACTTTCTAAAAGTTGTACAACTGGCATGTAAGCTTTTTCGAAGCAGTAAAACTGATATTTACACTTTTTCAGAAGTATTAAGAGTAGTATTTGCACCTTTACAAACATCGCAAAACTCGTATTTATATAAACTTTTTTAAAATAATGCAACTGTATGCTATTTACATTATTTTAAAAACAGTTAAACCGTCATTTGCACTTTTACAAAACAGCTAAATCGGCTATTTACACTTCAAAACAGTTAAAATTGCGATTTGCACTTTTCAAAAACAGTTAAAACTGCTATTTGCACTTTTCAAAAACAGTTAAAACTGATACTTACACTTTTCAAAAGCAGCTAAATCTGCTATTTGCACTTTTCAAAAACAGTTAAAACTGCTATTTACGCTTTTCAAAAACAGTTAAAACTACTATTTGAACTTTTCAAAAACAGTTAAAACTGCTATTTACACTTTTCAAAAACAGTTAAAACTGCGATTTCCACTTTTAAAAAACAGTTAAAACTGCTATTCGCACTTTTCAAAAACGGTTAAAACTGCTATTTACACTCTTTAGAAACAAGCTAGTAAAAAGTTGACAATTGGGACTTATGTGAACCAAAATGCTTTTAAGCCGGAATTGGGCTTTCCTCACAATGCTTCTCCACCCACGCCATGTAGGCGTCACATATTTGCATATTCGTGAAAGAGAAAATAACAATTTTTTGCACTGCTCACTACCCAAGGAAAACAGCCACACATATGCTTTTAGATACTTTTCGCGTCTCATCGCATCCCAGCCCATCCAGCGCGACTTTATCTGTACAATGCATGCAGTCTCGAGTAATAATGTAAAATACATACGGTCTTTGTGGGTTTAAAAAAAATTGTGAAATTCAAAAGAAAGTAATTAAAGTGTACGTTACACACTCTCTACACTTTGTGGAATCCCATCGCATCCCGTCCCGTTACTTTGCCTTCTTTTGAGGATACGGATACGATGCGAGTACATTGCACGCTGATTTGAATGAAAGCGGTTGCCCTAGTGATATTACTATATAATGACGCCTTACATAAAAATTTCTAATTTAAGCCCCAAATTTTCTACATGACTTCCTTTAAATGTCTGCTCAAGGCTCTATTTCAATGTAATGGGCCCTGGGATGGGTGGCTACATGTTTACGGAAGATAAGCTTCTCTTTCGCTATCCGTACACTGTACATTGGTGGCATGGAAAGAAAAAAAAGAAAAAAAAAGGAGCGAGATCAGTCACCATCATCACTTTCCCTTCCGACTATTGAACTACGTGCCTTTCTTGTCTTTTTTCCTTCGTCTTTCTCCCGTATTTCCTGAGATTATTTCAATCCGCGTACATCTCTGTACATAAAAGTACCAAAAAGTGTACATATAGGCATACATGAATGAGCCGGTCCACCATTCTAGTGCATCTCTATGGAAGGGAAGGGGAAAGCTAACTTTTACCCCTCCCCCAAAAGGAAAATAGAAAGCAATCGACCTTAGCCCTTAAATGTGAATAGTACAGTGCACAAAAGGAGGATGTGTATAGTGTATGTACTAGAATGCTACATATAGTAAAGGACTGTCTAATCTTTACAGAGAGAAATAGTGAAAAAGTCGGTCTTTACTTCTGTAAAAAGTGAATGTTAAAAAAAGGAAAAGGAATGGCAGAGAAATAAAGGGAGAGAGAGAGACAGAGAGTGTGTGAAGTAGAAAGATTCGTCCGAGATGAAATGTACGGGTAGGTGTGTGTGCGTACATATGGGCAAAGGAAGGTGGTTGGTGTGGATGGCAGTTAGAAGTGCTTCCGTATATTGCATATAGGCAGAGGGGGCTCGCAAATGTGACAGTATGGAGTCTGTCTACATGCCGAGGTTTACATTCTACATCTTTTAGAAACGTTTGTATGTATTTTTTAAATTTTTGTCTATTTCAAAAATGTATAAAATGAGGTTTTACGCCTACCTATTTAAAACGTTCATTTTATGTTTGGCTATTTTTTTAAAAAGTGTAATGCGGTTTAATGGCTTTCTTTAAACGTTCCTACGGCTTTTTGGCCTTTTTTGAAAAGTGAAATTAGGTGTTACGCGCTTTTTTAAACGTTCATATGGCGGTTGGCTCTTTCTGAAAAAGTGTATTAAGAGGTTTTACACCTTTTTAAAAGCTCATAAATATGGTTTTGTCCTTTTCTGGTAAGGTGTAAAATGAGGCTTTATCCTTTTTAAAAGCGTTCATATGACGTTACACTCTTTTCTGAAAAAGTGTTGTATGAGGTTTTACACCTTTTTAAAAGGTTAGTATGACACTTAGCATTTTCTAAAACGTACAGATATAACATTTAGCGCCTTTTAGAAAGGTAAAAATCACGTTTTGCCTTTTTTTAAAAAGTGCAATCTCACCTTTGGCACCATTTAGAAACTTAAATACATCACAAATTGCCTTTTTCGAAGTGCTATTTTATTACAACTTTTAAAAATGCTCCCATCATCATCATGTTCACCATTTTGCAGCCTTTTCAAAAAATCCGCTTTGCACCTTCCTCATATTTGGAATGCCCCTGTAGCCTGGGATAATAATGGTTAAAATTTGGAAAGCTGGGGAATGTTTGAAGATTTTGGTGGCTGGTCGTAGAGTTGGGTGGCTGGCAGACTGCTGCTGCTGGTGGGCTGGTTGGTGGGTGAACAAAGTTGAGGTAGTGCGGTTGAATAGAGTTGATAAAGTGTTGGCAGGAGGAAGTACGAAGAAGGGCTAGGGACAGGAAGAAAGAGCAATAATAAAGCGGGAAAGATCGTCTGTAAAACCCGGCTTCGTTCTCTACCTATGTGGGAAGTGGGAAGACTGTCCTATACCTATAGCCACACTATATAGCACTATATAGCATAAGCATACCAAAGTACCAAAGCTACAATATTCTATGCATAGACTGTTAGAATCCCGCCTCAACTGTGTCCGCCAGCCGTTATGAAATGTGAAGTCTTAAATATTGCAAAGTTTTCTTGAGCACTCCTCACCCAGGACTATTTATATGCAAAGAGCCCTCTTTGGTATTGGATGGTGGTTGGCCATTATAATAATGCTGATATGATCCCTTGACTCCGAATGTGCTCAGAATGACAAATGTCTCGCCCTACATGGCTTCCGATTCTCATTCCTTTTTGGCAACAGTTTCTTCAGTCACCAAAAACTCTTTCTTTCTTCAGGGAGGAACTCGAGCCATTTCCCCCTCTGTCTCTCACCAGTCACTGGGAACACACACCAAATAACAGACCAGCACTGCACTGGCACTGGTGCTGGTTCCTGCTATCTTCAGTCAACGAAAACAGCACAATCACAACACACACACTGTCTTAACCTGTTTGGGAATGCGTAGCCATCGACCATAGAAAGAAGTGTTTATTCTACATACAATAAACTTGGTCAAAAAAGTCAAAACTAGTAATTTGCACTTGTTAAAAAGGTCAAAACAAGAAATTAGTGTTTTCAAAAGGTAAAAACTAGTAATTTACACTTTTTAGAAAGGTTAAAACAAGGAATTAGCGTTTTTAAAAAGGTCAAAACGAGAAATTAGTGTTTTCAAAAGGTAAAAACTAGTAATTTACACTTTTTAAAAAGGTCAAAACAAGAAATGAGCGCTTTCAAAAAGGTTAAAACTAGTAAATAACACTCTTTAAAAAGGCCAAAACAAGAAACTAGTGTTTTCAAAATGTTCAAAACTAGCAATTTACATTTTTTAAAAACGTCAAAACGGGAAACTAGCGTTTTTAAAAAGTTCAAAACTAGCAATTTACACTTTTTAGAAAGGCCAAAACAAGAAATTACCGTTTTCAAAAAGGTCAAAACTAGTAATTTACACTTTTTAGAAAGGTCAAAACAAGGAATAAGTGTTTTAAAAGAGTTATAAAACTGAATATAGGTATTTTACGTTTCGAAAAGGTTAAGAAAGATTCCATTCCAGCATCAAAGATTTGGATTTTGTGAAGAAAACCAAGGCAGGCTGGCAGGTAGGTAGTTAGGCCCCCACATTTATATAAATACCTTTCTTGGGTGCAGAGATCCTAAATTGCCATTGCATTGCCACTATTGCCAGGATGGTTCTGTCTGTTTGTCTGTCTGTCGTTTTGTGTGTGTGTGTGTGTGCCTTCTATGGTTTTAGAGATTTATCTCCGGCCCATTTTGACTTTGACATCAAACCTACTTAAATGTACTCTTTTTTCTATTTTTTTCTATCTTCTTTTTCGCCCTGGTT
Organism: Dicyrtoma fusca; assembly: GCA_034695205.1. NCBI lineage: Eukaryota > Metazoa > Arthropoda > Collembola > Symphypleona > Dicyrtomidae > Dicyrtoma > Dicyrtoma fusca. Next base: position 6,641 of record JAQFZC010005981.1, read on the forward strand.
TACGAGTTACGATGTCGGGATCGGGACACTTGGCTTGTTAGCTTTTTAAATACTTCACCTTAGTTTAGTCCTTAGTAATGGAAGCAAGTGGAGGGAGGCTGTGTCGATGTCGAAACTTTTCAGCTGGCTTCTTTTTTTGCCTTCAACTTTGGCGACGTTTTAAAGACGGTTTTTTCTTTAGCACTGCCATTAGTCTGGTCTATAAATCAGCTCAAATTTTTATTTCTATTTTTCTTTAAATTCTTGGGATTGGTGTGGTACCGGTAGATTAATAGGTTCAAGAATTTCCTGTTTTTATTTGTAGGTAGGACGGCACATCTCTCTAGTCAAATGAAACACGGTACAAAAGGGAGATATTTAACCTATTAGCAACTGAAAAACATGGACAGAATGCCTTAGAAAAGGTTTGTTTTCTAGAAATTACATAACTTTTTCAAAACGATCAAATCTAGAAATAACATTTTTAAAAGCAGTCACAACCCAAAACTTTGGGCTTCAAAGAGGCCAATATTAATAACTAACATTTTCAGATAGGTCAAAAATGGAAATTAACATTTTCTCAACAAGATGTAAAACAAGAAATTAATACTTTCATTAGGGTCTAATCATGAAATAAACAATTTCAAACGGGTCAAAACTAGAAATAACATTTTCAAAAGCAGTCACAACCAGAAACTAAGACTTTCAAGTGGTCAGCATTAATAACTAACATTTTAAAAAAGATCTAAGCTGGAAATTAACATTTTCAAAAAGGTTAAAAATGGAAATTGACATTTTCAAAAAGGTCAAAAATGGAAATTAATATTAACATTTTCAAAAAGGTCAAAAATGGAAATTAACATTTTTTCAACAAGTTGCAAAACAAGAAACTAACAATTTAAAAAAGGTCAAAAATGGAAATTAACATTTTCAAAAAGGTCAAATATAGAAATTAACATTTTCAAAAACAGTCAAAACAAGAAATGCACATTTTCAAAAACAGTCAAAACAAGAAATTAGCAGTTTCAAAAACATTTAAAATTAGAAATAGTACCGTTTCGAAAACGTTAACATCCATTCGCCATTTCATACGTTTTTTGGACCAAGAAACATTTTGGACTTTTATAGGGAACAGCTGCTACTGTAACTTAATGCCATTTTGCTTCTTCACCGACGATTTGTAGTGTTATTCTTCATGGATTGAGTGAGAGAGAGTGAGGGAGAGAAACGCTTAAAAATTCCGTATAATATGACGAGCTGGGAAAAAAACTGAAAAAAATGACAGGAACAAGTCTTGATGAATAGCTGAGCTGTGATGAAAAGATTTAAAGTGTACGCAAGACGTGTGTTGTTCATCTTCGTTTGTCGTAGATTAAGAGCACATTAGAAGCTACAGTATGAAGCAGAGGCAGCACTCACTAGTCAGTCCCAGCCGTATCTGAAGATGTGATAGACTTATCGGGAAGAAGATCCGATTCATGCACGTCTGACCATTAAACCCCTCGATAAAGGATTTTCTGATTATCTCCAGCCAGTTGTGAGGGCCTCAGTACCATTAAATATCACATTAGGTTACGGCATTTAACCATAGCAGGCCCAAAAGGCTTAGCGTCCACACTACAGATACAGAAAGAGAGAGAGAGAGAGAGAGAGAGAGCACTTCATCTCAACGCAACGGTGCAGAGTGCCGTGCAAGTATTTTATATTCACATTATTGAGTATCCAATGATACTAGAACTGCGTAGGAACAATTCTGCAACTACCGGGTATTATTGTGAGAGTGTATTCCTAAGAGTGTATGCCTTTAGGAGGGAGCTTTTTAACTATTACGACGAGGTACTGTAAGAAATAAAATACAGGTAGAACGTTTTGCTTTGTAATAAAACAAAAATAGCTTATTTTGCACTTTTCAAAATGTGGAGATATAACTAATTTACGCTTTTTTGAAAAGGTGTTATTACGTTTTGCCTTTTTTGAAAAGGTGTTATCAAATTTTTTACCTTTTTTGAAAAGGCGTTATCACGTTTTACCTTTTTTGAAAAGGCGTTATCACGTTTTACCTTTTTTGAAAAGGTGTTATCACGTTTTGCCTTTTTTGAAAGAGGAAAATTAGTATATACTTGTATCATCACATCATTTTTGAAATAGTAATAACGACGTTTGACACTTTTAAAACATGTAAAAATCAACGTTTGGCACTTTTGAAACATGTAAAAATCAACGTTTGCACTTTTACCTATTGAAGGCGCAGAAACTAGATTGTGTGAAGGATTTACAAGCACACAAAAAAATGATTTGACCATTTCAAAAAATCGTTCTTCCATGTTTTGCCCTTTTTTTACGTGAGCAACAATAGCTATAAGATTACTTGCCTTTTTTTGAAAACATAAATATGAGGTTTTGGCATTTTAAAAAACGCAAATTCTTGCTTTTACACTATTTAAAGATGCAGATATTAGAATGTACCTATTTCAAAACATGAACATGTATTTTTTGGCCATTTTTAAAGACCAAAATATAGGTAGAGTATTTCCCGGACGGATGGGCGTAATGTGTGTAAGGGCCCTAATGTACTGACAGAGTGTGTCTGACGGTTGAGTCCTTAGCAATGTCAATGCAATGGAGAGTGTAAGTTGGATACTTTAGAGACTTGTGATCCCACACGCTTGAATTCTCTTTTTGGAATTTTCATTTTGATCTTATCGCATTGAAAACAAGGAGCATATAATATCCAAAGAAGCTCATCTGTTCAACTTGAATAAACTCGGTGAATACACATGAGCTGATTTGATTTGACGTGACTGCCAAAGAATTCTCCGTAAACTCAGATTAGTATGCACACATTGTGGAGAGAGAGAGAGAGAGAGTTCTAGTGCACACTGCACTGCACTGTAGCCTCTCATTTAACTTCCATTTCCCTTCCCAATTGAAAATACCAACAAGCTCCTCGTCCTGCCACGGGATTTTCAACTCTTCTTCTTCTGGGCACTTGAAGAGATGTGGGAAGCCAGTTGATCTGTTTCAAGGAATACATGGACACTACTGTACTGATACAAGTACAAGTACGGCTTGAGATGCCTCGATTCTCGATGTAAATGGATTTTGATGGATGAGGTGTCTCTAGGTTGCTTCAAGTGGCTGTGGCTATGCAGACACGGTCGGTTGGTGGCTCGATTACTCGCTCAACTGGTAACTGGAGTAGCAGTGGCCGTACTTGTTGAAAATCTTTTGAAAATATTGATAAAATAAAGCAAATTATCATATCAGTACGGTTTGTAAGGTGATTGCACCTATAGACCTATGTACATATCTCTGTATAGCAGTGACCACAACGTCTATACGTAGCTATAGCTATATACAGAGTACGCAATCAAATGGAAGAACACCGCACTGAAGTGCTCACTTCCGTCGGTCATTTAACTCACGTATGGAGTTTTCCAATTGTGAGGTTATAGAAACGGCAGGCATTTTTTAAATGCATAAATACCAAGTTTTATCACATATTTTTCAAAATGTTAAATCATTATTTTCAATTTTATAAATGCGTATTTTTGTATTGTTTTTTAAAATGGTTAAAACCTGATTTTACAGCTTTCCTAAAGGCTAATTTACCGTTTTTGAACACTTTTCAAAATGGGTAAATGATTATTGGCACTTTTGAAAAATGGGGAGTTAGTGCTTTTACACCTTTTTAAAATGTGCAAATGATTATTTGTACTTTTTAAAAATGGTGATTTAGGGTTTTTACACCTGTTCAAAATGTATAAATGTTTATTAGCACTTTTGAAAAATAATGATTTGGTGCATTTACACCTTTTAAAAACGTTCAAATGCTTATTTGCACGGTCGAAAAATGGGGATTTAGTGCTTTTACACCTTTTCCAAGTGCATAAATGATTATTTGCACTTTTAAAAAACTGTCATTTTATTGTTTTTACAAATGTTACAATCTTTATTTGCTTTTTTTGAAAACATTAAATTTAGTGTTTTGCACCTTTTTCAGATGTTCAAATCTTGAACTTGCCTTCCTGTGAGACAGATTTTCAAGTCCCTCAAAATAAAGTTGTATGAAGCCATAGTTGCGTGGTTCTACGATTTCATTTGAAACGTTTTACACGGACGTTTGAAGGGCAGAATCTTAAACGCACTTTGTCATAGTCATAGCCATAGCTACCGCATTATGCATTGTACGTATATAGTATGTATGCATATAAATTCTAAAGAAAAATAGTGATTTTAAAAAGACCGATTTGACTGGAAGAAATGTTGAAGTTGTGTTAAAAAAACGGGTGTTATAGGTATATCTAACGGTGGCTGTGGCAGTACCACTATCCGTAATTGGTCATTGAGAACAAATGGCTGGCATTGGTATTGGATCTGGCATGACAGTGACGTTTCGCTTTTGGTGAAGTTTCACTTTTTATTCGGTCCCCCTTCGGTGTAGGTACGAGTATAGGCAGGCGGGTACTAGGCTCGTATTCGTATTCGTAGTAATGCTTGAACATGAAAACACTGAAGCGTCAAATGGCCGTTGAATGGAAGGGAAGCTGGAAATAAGAGGGTTTCATTTGTGATAATCAGAGGTCATCGAGTTGATGGACTGGAGAGAGGAAAGTCAAGTCACACACAAAAAAAAATTTCAAGTGCTTATGCACTCAGCATTGCATTGCTTCATAAAAAACAACGGCCGATATGCACACACGAACGCTGAAGCTTCCCTTAATACATTTATTTTATCCTTAAAGCACTGCATTACACTGCACTGCATTTTCTCGTTCCCCCTCACTGCACAATAGTCAAAGCCAAACCATAGAGAGCAACTACAGATAAATATATGTATAGACATCGTCGGTGAAGAAGCATTTTGTGGATTGTCGGGCATCTTCTTAATATCATTTTGATTAATGTCCTAACAATAACATTTTTAATTTTTACATGTGATTACAAAACTTGTAGTTTTTTTTAAAGTAGTTGAACTGTAATTTCCACTTTTTTGACTTTCAAGATTTGCCATTTAGGTACAATTCAAAAACGTAAAACTGGTAATTACAATATATAAAATGTATAAAAGTGGTATTATCACTACTTGAGGCTTTGTAAAACTGTTATTTACCCTTTTAAAAAGTAGTAAAACTGATATTTATTTTCACTTTTATAAAAAGTAGTAAAAGTGGTCTTTATTTTTACTTTTAAAAAAGTAGTAAAACTACAATTTGCCCTTTTCGAAAACATTTAAATCTGCTATTTGCACTTCTCAAAACATATAAAACTGCGATTTGCACTTTTCAAAAACAGCTAATACTGCTATTTACACTTTTAAAAAACAGTTAAATCTGTTATTTACTTTTTTCAAAAACATCTAAATCTACTATTTGCACTTTTCAAAAACAGTTAAAACTACAATTTAAACGTTTTAAAAACAGCTAAATTTGATATTTACACTTTTCAAAGACAGCAAATACCGCTATTTGCGCTTTTAAAAAATAGCTAAAACTACAATTTGCTTTTTCTAAAAAGTAGCAAAACTGGTCATTAGACTCCCACAAAATGCATCTTCACCCACGATACACGGTGCATAGGTAGACTTGCGTGTAAATTCAAGCTCAGCGGTTCAGATCAGCACACATGGATGGACTTTGCGTTGGGATGGGAAAGCAAGTGGGAAAGGCCTCGTCGGTATATTTTATGATTTAGTTTGGATTTCCTTCGTCTAACACGAGGAAAAGCTGTCAAAGCCGGAAATGGATGAATGTCGCTTCCTTGTCATACACTTTTCACATCAAGTCGTGTTGAAAAGTCTCTGGTTAGTATTTTTTCTACCCTGTCATCTGGGGTCCGTCCTTTCGTCTTTCGTCTTTTGGTGGGTCTCTTTGGTTTTCTTTCTTTCCTCAGCCGAGCTTTCACATTATAATCAGTCAAGGTACATAATATATCAATATTAATATCAAAGTAACCCCACTGCATTCGGCCATTCGGCATTCGGAGCTCCCCATCCATGTCCCCCACAACACATTATACATAATATCCATCATTGCATTTCATGGAGTGAGAGGGCACAAAAAAAGGAAAAATAAAGTGTAAGCTATTATATGGATGGGGGCACATTATACATATTAGTAAGTACTAGGACCATCAGTACAGTATAAGCACTTCTTGGACTTTGAGTTTTGAATCTTGAGTTTGAGTCACTTGAGTTTAGTTTCTATGGAGTGTGCATGTGTTGGTGGTAGAGCTTCTTGAGTTTGATTTGAAAGAGCTGCAGCTGTAGGGGCCTTTCATATACTGCGTTATACAGAGCTGTAGAATCATTTCTTTGCCGACGAAATACCATGATTTGCATATTTTTAAAAGGTAGCTTTTTAGGTAGCAATTTATGCTTTGATTTTTTGAAAGGTGATTTTTGTGCTTTGATTTTTTGAAGCGAACGTCATTTTTGTTTTTTTATTTTTTTGAAGGGCAATTTTTATGTTTTGATTTTTTGAAACGCTATTTTTACATTACATTACATTACATTATTGTACTTTAGAGTTATCGTCCTTACGGACATTTCTCTAGTACTATTACTTTACGAAGTTATAGTGATGGTGGGGTTGCATTGAGCAACTCAC
>JAQFZC010005982.1:0-13225 GCA_034695205.1 Dicyrtoma fusca
ATCCCTTCCGCACTCGACTCCAACTCGGACTGGAGCTCATAAATTGCATTTTGAATGTCGGACCGAAGTTCCGGGATCTCTTCATTATAGTCCACCAAGCCCACTTCAGAGTCCAAGCTAATTTGTGAGATGAGATGAGATGGATTCTCTAGTCGATTTTGATGGCGCTGAGCAAAATCATCCTCAACTGTCTTAATGAGTCGTAGAATTAAATTTGCACTGGCCGTTTCCGAAGCTGCAGCTTTCCTCAGTCTGTCCACGGCTTCCGTCAGCCAACTAATTAACTCACTGGCTGTCTTCCACGCACTGGACTGTGCATACTTTTCAACAATTTCCAGTGTTTTCGTTGAGATTTGACTCGAGCGGGCATACTGTCCTCTCTTTAGTAAAGCTTCCAAAGAAGACAAATATGCCGCTGCACTATCTTCAATAGAATCCCCCGTGTCCCCCATTCCAATAAATGCACTGAAAATAAATTGTCAAAATAAATTAGAGGGACACTTTTTAGCAACTAAAAAGCCGATTACGATTAGCTTAACTACACACCATGACAGAGTCTGTCTATCGAATACTAATAAATCAACACAAACACCACAGGTTGCAAGCACTCCTGAACACTTCAATAGTAAAAGCAAACTACACCGCGACCGCAGCACAATGTAAAATCTATTGATGTGAAATGTGAAGTAAGTAAGTAACTAGAATGAAAATGAATGAATGAATGAATGGACAGAGCTTGCTTGGAATGAAGTAATGAGGTAAGCATCTTTTAAACCTTTACACTTAATGCATAATATGGTAACTTCAACAAAAAAAGTAACTAAACGACAACTACTACTCTCATTACATCATAAACTTGTAATAAGTTTTACCTTCAATTCAAGCCTCGTTTAAAACGTCGATATATGTGCTTCAAGACGGTTAAAAAAAATTGCTTTTTCTAGTGAGAAAATAAAATCTCCACTCTGACCAGTTTTCTTTTTAAAGAAGAGAAAAAAACTAACCACTAACCGCTTCACTTGGAAAAGACTTGGAACTTGGACACATGCACAATACAATGATGACAGATGTTATTTGATTATTTGCATAATGCAATTTACTTTTACACACCAATAATGCAATGAATGAACCAGATTGCTCAGATCAATTCTCACATGCAGCTCATCTTGAAACCTAATCTGCAGATTTCATTTTTCGAGCCCAAGGACTGGCAGGCTTTAGTTTGGGTCTCCAGTTCAATGTGGATCTTTCGAGCTTTCTCGTTTCAGTTTCACTCTTTCTAGTCAGTCTGCGTTTCCTACGATGTCTGTCATTATTATTCTGATCAAGTTCAAATTAATGATGCAAATTAATGTAACTTTTCTTAATTTAACTATTCGATCTACTGCGGCTCGAATCTCCAGGCCAAAGAGCTTGTCGAAAAACTAAATGCTAGAATTAAAAAGCAATGTTTTCATTTTTATTTAAGCCATTGAAGGACAATTCATATATTTGTAGGATGAAGTGCTTGCCTTAAAAGAGCCTCTTTTGTTGGAAATGTAGCGATGCATATAAAGCTTAATCAATTAATTTGATTGATTGAGGCAATAAAAGCAGAAAGAATGGAGGCGGACATCTGACACTTGACACCACACGTTTTTGTTGAACATTAAAAACAAAACTCATTTATTTTAATTAGTTAGTTTGTTTGCATTATATTAGCAGTTAATGTTAGTATGATGTTTCTCAGGCACAACTGACCTTTAATGTTAATCACTGAGTCTATTAATGGAAACGATGTGCAATAATAATAATAATCCTAAATATGGTGTATTCTGCCTTCGGATGGAACACGGGCTGCATCTAAAAATCTTTAACGTGCATCGAAGGAAGGCTACAATAGGGAACTCTTATCCAATATAACAATTCAACACAAACGCAGCGTTGCAAAAATATTCTTTCTCTCCAACTGCCGACTTGAAAAAAATATCTGCAAAAAATTGCACAACATTAATACGTACAAACTTTAATTATGTCTCAAAAATCGAATACTTTCCTTCCTATTGAAGTGTTGGGGAGAATGGTTGCAATGTCACCTACTCTGCAGTCCTTAATAGGGAGATTAATGGAATATCAGAGCCATAGCCATTTCTGATGCGATCGGTGACCACAAAGGAAAAGCGGAGAATAACACTAACCCCCTATAATCACAATTACCCGCATTCACCCTAATGTGTGTTTTTATCCCTTTTCAGAATATATAAAAGGGTAGCAGATATTTAATTTACAGATGTCAACTTTTTCAAATGTATAAGGGGATATTTACTCTTTTTTAAAATTAGTAAATTGATATGTATTTACACTTTCACAAAGATGTGTAAAAAGCGTATTTACATTTTCTTGAAACAAAGTTACAAGACAATGTTATGTTTCCTATCAAAGTTGATTGATAGAACTTCAGTCAAAGACCAAAGGAGACTCTTTCAGAGTACCCCGGAAACCATTGACCTTATATTATGGGTTTCACCTGGTTCGCCCGAATAAAAACGACCAATAATATCAAGTTTTTACGAGAATCTAAGTGTTTGACATGATCTTTCAGGGAAAAAACATATTGCACGATTTCTGAATATACAATTGGCGTCGTCTCCTTTTTCCTCTCTTTTCTTCTATTTTTTTCCGAATATTACTCTCAGAATGCAACATATCCAAAAGTAGACTGGTTTTAATTATAATCAATGTATTTCAAAAATGACGATACGAGGTAGACGATGAATCAACTAGCTACCAGCAAGCGTTTTTGAAGGGAGGCATGAGACTGGCCACCATTTTATTGAATTTTAAAGTGCCAAGATCAGTGAAAGCGAAATTTAAATGTTGAAATTACCAAAACATGACACCAATCTCCCCCCCCCCCCCCCAATGTTATGGCCACTATTAATAGTAAGTCCAATATCTATTCCATGCACACGAAAGTCAAATCTGTTAAAAAGAGTACCTGTGTAGTTATGGGAAGAAGGACTGAATTGTAAGCGTGGCTGCCAGTAGGAGTGTCCTCAGTGCGTTGATTGAATATTATTGATCCCGTTGTACAGAAAAGGATGAAAAGATGAGAAATGGAGAGGCTGGGACTCGAACTTTTGATGTTCTTTGTTGTGGTTGTGGTCTTTAGAGCATCTATGCTGTAGTTGCACAAATCCGTGTCGCACAAGCACAAGGCGTGAATGGTGGCGCCTGGGATCCGCGCCTCCCGACCGGCATCATCATCCGTTGTTCCGTTTTTCGGAAATTCTCCTCTGCTTAGTATTTCATCAATTAGAGGTAGATTTACCAAATCAATAATTGCCTTACTTAAGCAACCACTGATGAATGGAGTTAGGAGGGGATGGCTTGGGAAACAGGTTTTAATTATACCCTCCGCAACTTGTACTTGTTTTGGCGAAATCTGAGTAATTAAACAGATTTCACTGTCAGCACACGTGGCTTCTCTTTTACAGTTCCCAATTGGTATTGAAAATAATACAACGTCAGTGCAGTTGTAACACCGCCTGAGAGATTCTAGAAAGCAAAATGCAAAATTATTTGCACGTTTCGACAGTTTACACATCATTTTATAATATAGCACAGTAACCGGCTGCTAGTGGAAATCTTATTTTAATTTAGAAGGGGCTCTTTAAAATGAAAATATACAAAACTAGGCAAATAGCGGTGGATTTTGGACTTTGTTTTGAATATAAGCACACACTTACATACATACCTGCAGTTGGGAACGTTAAAGTACAAACGGTGACTAGTAGTAGTACTGCTGGAATTGAGTTCATTTTGCTATCCATGATTTTTCAAGCTCCTAAGGTCAGAAAAACATAAAGGAATTGTTGTGATTGTCCACTAGTTTACTTTTTTAAAGGAATTGCAGGGAAAACACCAGGGTCAAGGTAATCAGAAGTGATTTAACAAAGTACTAAAAAGGTACCTCATTATTTTTGTCAGTAACTCAGTATTTCCGGGTTGATGGTTGTTGCTGCACGTGATGCGTATAACTGGTGCTTTGTGGTACAATTCTTTGGTGCAAGTTTCCCCTGGAACACCGACGGGGGGTAAACACTGTTAACTGTGCATATTCGTGGGTCAAATTTAAGGGAAATTCAAAAATCTTGCTGTCAATTTTTTGGAAATACTGACAGAAAAAACCGAGACAAACAAGCAACTACGTTTTTTCAAAATTTTGAAATTATACGTAATGCCGTTTTACCCTTATAAAGTCAAGTGCTGTCCTACGGTGCAATGTTTTTCATCGAATCATATTACATATGGTTAAAAACGCTAATATTTTATATTGTATTTTTGTAATTATGTACTACTATTCTATTTGTGCCCATTCTTCCGATATACATTAAATTACTTATTATCAATTATTTTAATACTATAAAGGTAAATCATCCAAACAAATATTAATATGGAACAACAAATCGTTCACTTCACAAAAATGGAATAAAGTCTTTTTGTAACAAATCACGGTTATGGACGGGACGGATACATTTTCGTCCGCCTATTACAGTTTACAGTACAGTACAAGTACAACAGTACTACTACTACACTACTCCAATAACTCCATTACAAATAACTACAAATTACAATAATGTTAGAGAACTAAACAAAAGGCCATGTCGTGCCCGTGTGTTGTGCTTCAAAAATTATTTTAGAATAAAAATTAGTCAATAATTATCAGTAGGTATGTTACTTTATTATTATTTAAAAATTTTATTGGGAGTTGAAAATTATTATAAAATTTTTGCAGTGTTAACCTAGTTGAGTATTTTTGTATCAATCTCTTAAGCAGCGGATGTGTGGCAACGCAGGACTATTAATACTTTAAAAACCATTTAATTTGCACAGCATTGTAATTGCTTAGGTCGCTAAATAAATGGCCTTAATAGGAAACGCTTATAGAATCAAAATCGAATTACAGCTTTCACAGGTTTAAATCTTACAGCACCGTGCTAATTGGTACTTGGTACTCAGCCGTGGAACACGCTGTATATATCTGCATATCGTCTCTTAAGAGGCAAAATGCGGTAGATCCAAAAATAAAAAATCTTAAAAGCAAGGCATAAATAATTATATCCAAAGTGCATGGGAAATGCTTCATTTTGCTTCTTAATAGGTGACACATGTCCATTATTAAGAAATATGCTTTCGTTAAAATGTTTCTTACGTTTTAGTTCATAAAAACAGTTTATTTGTCTTTTTCTTTTAGTATTTACCTAAGGCATCCTAATTCCATTCAAGTTACATTTTATGGAACCTCTGTATGCACGTATGGGAGAAAGCAGTTTGCAACTGGGAGACTGGGAGCGGACATTATGCTAAAACTTTACGTCGGAAATTACCACCTAGGTACTGTACATCTTTTAGGTATTCCATTCCATACGAATTTCACGTAAATAACGAAGGCCACCCAGTAAAACGTCGTTTAAGGCAAACCAAAGTGACTCCTTCAACTACGTACCTAGTACATGATAAACTGACGAAATGGGGCGCCAAGGAAAATACTACTCGTAAGTACTCCACGCAAAAATGACAGTAATAATAGTGCCTCCCTGGACACGCAATTAGCAAAGAATAGAAACGAATAAAAAATGCCTCCTTGTCGTCACCGGGAGTTAGTAATGGTCAATCTGGGACGGGGGACCCACACATACTTGCACCCATAAATAAACCAAATGGCCCAGGCCGTCGTGCTCCAGCCCTTCTTTTAATGTTTACAGTCCTCATTTAAAAGACCTGAAAATATTCCTTGTTTTTCCTAACAAACACATTACAAGTGCTTTATGAGACTGTTATGAGGAAATAATGCACACGCAAAAAAAAATTATTAGGTACTTTACTTGACCATCATTTCATTTGCGTGTCTAGTAACTGGTTTGACGCTCTAAAGTAAGTTTTGCAATGAGATGTAAAGCATGGGCTAATTTGTTTCTACATTTGCTTCATTTTTAATCGCAGTCGACACATTCTTGGAGGATACAGATATGAATATTAAATTAAGGCTGGAAATATCCTGCTCTGAGCTTTAGGCCCAACAAAACACCCAAACCCAATCCTGTGAACGGTTAAAAGCTAAAAGTAAGGGGGCAATAATGCAATGCATGTAGTGCTCAGGCATGAGCAAAAATCTTTTTTAAATTGGTTTACCATTGAAACTAATTTAAAATTCATAAGCCATCCTCTATAAACTGCCAATTTAGTTTAAGCAAATGGATCATCTCGGTCTCCTGAGCTCTATTATTTTCAATTTCAATATTCTTTTCACCTACAGCTAGTTATATATAGGTATGTATACGCTCGCTCCCTTCCCTACTACTATATGTACATGCTTTGATTGTTGCAAATCAGGAAAGCGGATGCCATATCATCATGAAGGGCTGCGAAAGATACATAAAATGTAAATCCTTTGGAGTAGATCGAAGTAGAAGAATTTGATTCAGTAATAAATCAGCTGAAAATTGAAGATAAAATTTCAAGCCATACAATTAAAAACATATTAGAAAAATGTAAATGTTAAATATCTAGTACTTAAAAACAGTTTGTACGCAGAGCGAGGAGGGGGGAAAAATATTCGAATCAAAGAATGTACCATTTTATAATCATAATATTAGGTGTGCGTAATGAGGAATAGCCACAGCAGCAATTTATCCACACACTGCAGAATTATTCGACGTACAATAAAGGAGAGAGAGAGAGAGAGAGAGAGAGATGAAGAGGGCCAAGAGAGCCTACCTACTTAAGTATGCTCATTGCATGGATGTGGGAAATTACACGTATGAAAAAAAAGCAAAATAAAAACCTCTCATATAAAGTCATAATAAGGTACGTGTAGTGGATTTAACTACTAAAGTATTATTGGCAGCTGTGTACACGGGTAATTACATTGGATTGGAGCGGAATTATTATTATATGTATTGGAAGAATAAAAGGCGAGGGAGCAGAAGGACTGACTACATTACAGCATTACTCGATTAAACGGTCCCATCTTCTCCCATCCTTTATTTTCTCCCGAGTATCTCCAACCTTCCTGCCTAATGCCCCTTCACTTCCATCCTATAGTAATTTTCTTAAGTATGGTTAAAATAAAAATTGAACTAAGCACTGCGCACTGAGCACTGCACTCTGGAGCACTATATTCGTTCGTTCGTTCCTTCGTTCGTTTCCATTTCGTTGTTTCTTTCGTGTTGAATTAAAATTACAGGTTCCTTTTGAGAAAATTAATACCCAATAAATATTCAAACATGGATTTCATCCTGTACAACTTGAAGAGATATGGGAAAGGTTTCATTTTTTTTCCAGGCACTCTTCATCTATGTCTCAAGCTGCAATTTGCACAGATGTATGACAAGAATCTTAAATAACTTTCATCCCTACTACTTGTATGTACAATAATGGACGGACCGAGAGACAGGCTCTGATGTAAGTCATGTTGGTAATTTAATAATGGATCTATATGCATAACACCCATTTATCAACAGGGTACTCTGGGCATGGGCTCTGAAGCACTGCTGCCGTTCCTGATCCTGTATAGATTATGATTATGATTATGAATACAGATGTTGAGGTGACGGGTAAACGGATGGATGGATGGATGGATGGATGGACTTGGTGGCAATTTACACACGAGGCCTTCTCTGAACACTGTATTTTATTTTGATCCAATAATGTGAGAAAAGTATTATCAAAAATAAAAAATTAATGACCCACCGATCCAAATCCATCGACAAAAGTCAACAGTCGTCTCTGTTCTATTTCTATAGGGAATTATAGGGTGGAAAGGGAACTTAGGTACAATTAGAAGGAATCTTAGAGATGCCAACAGATGCATAAAATGAGGAGCTAACGATAAGTTAAAGGTTACCCACCTGCACAATGCAAGGCAATGCAATGCAAGGCACATAAAGAGCGGCTACTGCAAGTCGTTCGTATAATGCCTCCTGATGTCACTTAATAACATCTTTGTCGTTAATAATGCTAAATTTAAAGTTACAGGACTATTATTCCGTCTTTGTGAGCGTCCTGTAGACAGGTTACGAGATTCCTCCTATATATTTATATAGATGTATAGAATAGTATTTTTCCTGATAAATAGATAAGACGATAGACTCTACATTGAACGAATGAACTCTTATCCCCAAGGCAGATTTTGAGAATTGGTAACTTAACTTTATTTCATCAGATAGGGAGAGAGAGAGAGAGAGAGAGGGGAAAACTCGTCAGACGGCGACGGTCAGCTTGCTTGAACAACTATATCAATGATAGATTAAAACCGGTAGACAATTTATGCTACATTTAATTCATGTTTTTGATCCATCTCAGCGTTTATATCTGTAGTAGTAGCTGTTCTTATGGTAATGTTTCAATGCATCACATCAGGAAATGCTTCTTCTCTTTTTGTTTAGTTGGTTGGTTTTAACGGAAAATTCGCATTCAATTCCCTTCTATTTTAGTTGCAGTTGGATTGTATCATCAGACATTTGCATAGTTGTATCTATACTTTGACACCTACGCGTAGCATACTGGCAATAATTATTATTATTGCAGTCAGAGGCGTAGTGGGGGACGAAGCTTTCATTCCCCTTTTAACCTTTTCGAAACGGTACTATATCTAATTTTAGAGAAACTTGAACTCTCTTTGAAAACGTTAATTTCTAGTTTTGAGCTTTTTGAGAGTGTGAGGTACTGGTTTACAACATTTTGAAAATTAATGTTAATTTCTAGTTTTGAGCTTTTTTGAAAGTGTTAATTTCTAGTTTTACCTTTTTTGAAAGAGTTAATTTCTAGTTTTGAGCTTTTTTAAAGTGTTAATTTCTAGTTTTGAGCTTTTTTGAAAGTGTTAATTTCTAGTTTTGACCTTTTTGAAAGTGTTAATTTCTAGTTTGGAGCTTTTTGAGAGTGTGAGTTACTTGTTTACAACATTTTGAAAATGTTAATTTCTAGTTTTGACCTTTTTGAAAATGTTGATTTTTAGCGCTGACCCTCTTCTAAAAAGTTAATTTGTGGAATGAACACACTTGTAACGCATTTATTTCATGGTTTTTCAGTTCCGAATGGGTTATATTGAAAGCATTTCATACATTTTTTATATAAAATTAATATTTATATCCGTAGTTTTTACGCAGTCAATTTATACTGTAGGTACTCAGTCAATGCAGATTAGAACCATTATTTTATACGTATATGTATTTCTAAAGTGTGGCAGGGCAGAAATGTTCTTAATAGTCCTTATATACAGCTATGCTTTTATCACCGTAAAAAAACAAATTAGCAGCAAAAGTCACGCCATTAACCGTCCTAATTTGAAAACCGAATCCGAGAGCTACTAGCTAATGTGACGTAGGTACATAGCTTCAGAAGTCAAAGTCTAGCCCATCCCATGTACAAAAGTATGTAGCTATGTATACAAATGAGGTAGGTAGGTATTTTACTTTTATGATGTTTGTAAGTAAAGGTTATTAGAATTGAGAATAAGAAAATAGAGCAGGATGCATCCCAGAAGAATCCTATAATCTCTCATCGTCAGTGATGGGAGCTGATACGGCTGATACTGATACTGGTACTGATGAAGTTTTGCATGGATTGCTTGCAGTCTGATTGTAGGTGTGTACTGTACTGTATTATTTTAATCGGTGTATCGAGGTTGCAAAGTGTACAATTCGAGTGATATGATTATGGACATACAAAAATATGAAACCTACAATCAGTACGAAACAACAGACAGAGAGAGAGAGAGAGAGAGCCAAGTACAACAAAACCACTGCGACGGATATTGATAGCAGTATTTAAGGGGAGTGTACATACCTACCTACTACCTACCTTATCGTATCAATTTTATTCTCATAACTGATAGCAATTGGCCACTATATGCCTATATACCATATAACATGGACTACCTATACATAATATAATGAAATCGATGTTGAGCCGTGGAGCCGTTGAGAGTTAGTTAGCTTCATCTGTTCAACTTTTCTGTTTCTGGCTCCCGGGTAAAAAGAGGGAAAATATAATAAGTGATGATCGACTTGGAAGGAATAAGTGAGAGAGAGAGAGAGACGAGGGAGTAAGCAGAAGCAAAGAAGTTTAAAAAGCTTTATGAACCGCTACCGATAGGGCAAGAGTATGATCTGATGATATGATCTGATAACATATGAGAGGCAATTTAGGCTTAGCCTTTATTTCCAAGCGCTTCACAGTTTTCAGAGTTTCTTTCGTTTCATTATTGCGATTGTGATGATGCTACTGATGCGGTAGGATCGCCAAGCATAGCATAGGCACTTATGTACACTCAAAATTCAAAATACAGATAATATATTAGGATGCTATTACTCATGCTATATTGCCGGTATCACGCTGTTCACATTTCCAAGTCGATTTTGCATCAAAGTGTAGCATATCAGATTAGACAGAGACAGACAGACAGACGGACAGACGGACAGAACCAAAGTCAAAGACATGCCATGGTCAAAAGCTTAGACTTGGACTTGAACTACTTGGACTTGGACATGAATTGTGCCCTGAGCTGATTTCTTCCCTCCACTCACGTAAGTATATGTGGCCAGATAATCCTATATTCATAAAATATTCGCATTCTTATTAATTGTACCATCTATCTCGTTGAATTTGGAGAAGTTGCGAAACAAGTTGATTTCCGTAAGATAACTCAAAAAAGGGAGACTTAATAATAAACTGGAGAGTTAAATTGCACTCTTATTGTTAGATGTGTGGAGTCAGTCGTCAGTATACTAGGAATTGCAGAGTGCTGTACGGAAGTACCTACCTACACACATACATACATAACTATGTAAACACCTAGTAGTGTTCTACCCGTAATTGTAAGAGTATAGACATTTTAGAGAGAGAGAGAGAGAGAGAGAGAGAGAGAGAGACAGCCCAGTTTTAGTTATTACAGTACTGTAATGACTAAAAGAAGACAGGAGAAAAAAGAAAAGTACAGACCTATGGAATGCATGAAGCGAAAGACTTGAAATCTTGAAAGATGAAAGAGAGAGAAAAGGCAACAGGAGTTCAAGAAAAAAAAAGATCAGTATCCAATTATTACGATACGTCATACGATAAAAGTCTCACCAGCCTCTTGTCTTGAGTCTTGCTTAAGTTTTTTTTTGTTTTTGTTTTTTTGAGCCTCGATCTTCCTCTATGATCTACGCTTACATTTTGACTAGATTTTAGTGAAAATGAAATATACCGTTCATAAAGTTAAAGTTAAAGTAGCTCATTTATATGGAAAAAATGGAAGCTTCTAGCGTCAGAGGAATTACTTATACAGGCCTCCCATGCTACCGCCGACGTGTATATGTATTTCAAGGGATATTTCAAAAGAAAAAGACTCTCTGTATCTGTAGCTCCCGGTCAAATGACAAATTTAATTCTTTTTAAAAGTCATAACAGCGGGTGAGATGGGTGCATACAGAGTACAGAGGCTGTAGCCTCCATTGCATTGCATTCGAGTTGGATTTTTGGAATTGGAATTGGAAATGACGTGTGGTTCGGTGTGGCTCTCTCTGACTGGGATTTCAAATGTGTCTACGGCTACACGCTCTCAGGTGAGATGACGGTGATAGGTGTATAAATTGTATAATTTTCTCTCAAGTTCGTTGTTCCTTCGTCAGTGTCGACGGTGGCACTGCACTGCAACCTGGCCTGGCTCACGAAGCCAGTTCATCTGATAATTATTATTATGATTCCAATCCGATTTTATCACATCTTATCATAAATGTAGACCAACTTCACTACAGGGCTTCACTGATAACACCACTGGACGAGATTACGCCAAGTCAAGTTAAAATGTGACTTCTTCTTCTGTGATTCTTATCTTTGACGCTGTATCTAAAACATTGTATCAAAATTTGTAAGAAATTTCGAGACTGGGCAAAATAAATACATTGATCCGTAGAATTTCATTTACCGCTAGACTTACTTGCCTCTGATCTGATACAGTGAGTTGATTTAATTTAATTTTTTAATTACGTATATATATTTACGTACCTTTGGATGCGTAGGATGGATAAATTAATTTTTTTATAGATAGATTGGGTTGGTTTTGATTTTGATAAAGTATTAATGTAGCATAATGTAATGTAATACTATAAGTAGGTACTACAGTCCTACCGCTGTGTTCTGTGTTGCCTTCATTTCTGTGCTCTGTTCTGTTCTGTACTGATCGGGTGAAAAGTTAAAAGAGTTTTTTTTAGGCAAGTCATTAATTTGGAGAACGACAGTCGTGATGAGCCGTTTCTAAACGAGTCAAATGAGCAGTGAGTAGTGAGCCTGAGCCAACCGTTGAAAATCTCGACTGACTCACACCTGTGGTAATGAGAATGTCAAAAATTGAGGCGTCAACTTGAGGTCACCCTTGACAGGTAATGTTAAAGTGCTCTTGCCCTTCTGACCATCATTTCATTTCATTTTCATGATTAACTCGAGCTTCTTCTTCTTCTTCTTCCATCTCACAACTCTCACAGCTCTCATCACAGAGTGAACCACAAGCTCAGTCAATCTCTCTTGTAACTCCAATGCAATGTTTTTATTGTTGTTGTTGTTGTTGTTATTATTATTATTATTGTTACCTGATCCCCACTGGATACTAGGCTGGTATTTATATTTATTATTATTTATGTACTACGTCCCAAAAGGTATGTAGACAGAAGGGACAGGGGCAGGGGCTCAGAATGAGGGAAAAGCCAAAGAGCCCAAGCAATACATACATACATACAGGGAAGGGAAATATCAAAATCAGAAATCTTCTTTGGAACTTCTTGACAAGTCGGCAGGTCGGCGGCATTGACTCGCTCTTTCACCGACCAACTCGTCACTTTCAACTCAAACTGAACACTGACTTCAACTCCGAGACTTTACGCCTATTAAAGTCTTCTTTTTCACATTTTCGACGTCTGTCTAATATACTCAGTTCTTGTAGGTACTTACCTCCATACATTCTTATGTATATTGTATACGTCAACCCTATAGACGCTAGGATTTCTAAAGCGCTCATCATAATCGGTAATTAAATGTACAGTTATGTGCTATTCTGCTATTATAGCATATTTACTATTTTTATTCGTGCAAAGCGGCCTATTTTTGTTATAAAGTACAGGGTGGCACACAACCTTTGCCCCCCCACCTACAGCCCAAACCAGAAACGTCGCGCAATCATGTTATAGCACATTTTGTAGAGAATTTC
>JAQFZC010005983.1:0-13224 GCA_034695205.1 Dicyrtoma fusca
TTTCTATTGTCATCTTTTTTTCATGCAAATCCAGCAGCGTATCCAAAGCTCTAAATTAAGTAATGGAAGTAATTGAACCTGGGCTATGGGTGATATTATCAAGCTTAATTTTTACACAAAAATACCTTTCAAACAAGACACTGTAAAAATATTTGACAGGTGCTCTTTAAATAGACAACTGTTCAATATGCATATAATTGCTTTCACTTAACCTGATTCTTAAAATTAGTTGTACTTGAATGTTAATTAATGGTAGTAAAACTATTAAAACATCCACCAACTTTTCAAAAGAACAATTTAAAAAAATATACTTTTTAAATGGCTTCATAAATTAGTCATTTTAATTTCTTTCGTTTGCTTTTATTTTAATTTTTTTCAAAAATTGTGTTTACAATTGTTTTCAAAACTGATGAAATGTGTTTTGCTGCTCCTTGTCATTCCTAAAATTTTAAAAATTGAATAGAATCCGTACTATAGAAATATATCCTGGCCTGTATTTAGAAACTTAGCTGTCCAACTATGTCCGATGTATTGAGTATGGGAACAGAATATATTAAAAAAGTTTGGGGACATGAAGGGGTTTTTACATTGATGAAAGACAAAACAAAACTTTTACATCATTTTACACTACTGAATATAAATTCTGACCAGTAGCAACAGCCCCAGCTCTCCCCCTCCCGTCGTCTCTCGTGAACTGGGACTTTTTTTACTTTGAACGGAAGGTACAGTGGAGTCAAGTGAACTAACTTAATGGGCTCAGTACTTGTTTATTTTTTTGTTTCTGCTTTTTGTTGGGAATTTAAAGAACTTGATAGGAAGTTGAGTTGTGTAAAGAAGTCTCGTGTGGTAGGTAATTCATGACTGATTCATGTGGAAAGAGTGAAAATGGACAAATGACTGTCTGGCTGTCAGAAGAGGGACAGGCGGGAGTGTCCATGGAGACCCAAGCATGTGATGCAAAGTTACGTGTTTATATTTTATTTCATCAAATACGCATTCGCCATTCTCTTCACTTCCTTGCACACTCGGTTGCTATTATCCAGGCAATATATTAAGACCCCTTGCACATACCTACATATACATACTCATGAGAGCCTGGGCCAATGTCCTGTGTCGTAAATTACTTTCCAGAATTTAGTCATACTTGTTCCTCTGTCTGTCACAAGTTTATGAGCATCTCATCTTTAACTCCACATCAGAATTTTACAAAGTAGAAAGCGTAGTACGCGTTTAATTCCCACGTACAGCACCCAAGGGAATCAACGCCATTGTACATAGGACGTAGATTTTGCCCTTACACACTCATATACGTAGAAATGAATAGCTTTTGCTTTGAAGGGCTGTATCCAGCTCCAAGCCAAGTATTGCGGCAAGAACAATATTTTTGGAAAGCAATGCTTTTCTAAATTCACAAATCTTTCAAAATGAACCTTAAAAAGGCAAATCATATGATGTGTTTTTAAAATTCTATTTTTAATATTTAATAATATTTATAGTGATATTCGTAATTTTTCAAATATTCTTTACGCTTGATTTTCAGAAAGGCGTGGCAATAAAATACGTTTTTAAAGCTGAAAATTATTTTAAAAAAATATTATTTCAAAGAAATGTTTTTTGAAATACCGTTTTATATTGACGCGTTCTGGAAGGGGCTTTTCTTATATTCACATAATACACGCTCTTCACTTGGCTATAAAATTCAAAAAATTTTAAAAACAAGTTGCGGACATTTAAACATTTTACATCCTAAAAACAAAATCATTTTCAAACTACAATTTAAAAATCGTCTTATTTCTGGGCAACAGTTTTTGAGAACGACAAAATATATAGATTTAAATTTTTCAAAAACTGCACTGCTGTGTTGACAGTAATGTAAAGCAAGTTGTTTAAGCTCCTGTTTTTTAAACGAATAAATTGTCAAATTAAACGCTTAGAAAATGTTATGTGGCCTATTCGCAGAACATAGAGACGCTGCTGTACTTGTAGGAAGGAAGAAAAGCATTACATTTATAGGGGACATGTTAAAACTTGATATAATACGGTGTACTTCAGCTGCCTCTCGTTTCCTTCCTTGTATAGCTCTTTATGTTGAATAGGGAGCATGTTATTTTCTTGCATGTAAACATTGCTGGAATGTGAGTGAATGTGTGACTACGAAGAGTTTCACAATCAGTGGAGTAAAAAGTGTCGCTTCTCGTCTTCTCAATGAATGGATGACTGAGTTCGTTGAGTGCAGTGCAGCGGAGTCTCGCTACGTCATATCAAAGGAAAAAAGCATTTTCTTGATATCACGAGAGAAAAGAGCAGTGAAAGTATTTTTTAAAGCTTTTCCCTCTTCTTTATTTACGAGTATTACACTCATGTTATGTCGATTCAATACATTCTACACTCTAAGCTTTCCCTCTCCTTTCCCCACTTTCTCCTCCCAATCACTTTAAAACCCATTTGAAAAGCCCCATAAGAACAACATGGCAACTATAGTGCGTAAACATGATTGCTCTGCGCAAGAAGCAAAATGATACATTTTATTATATATACGCCCTCTTTTTTTCATTTTTAGATTATTCAAGCATCCAACCTTGAACATATTTACTTAATTTATCAGTTTTCTCATTAATCGGTAAGCAACTCTGATATACTTTAAAATATCTTTTACCTTGTGATATAAGGTAAATACCGACACCTAAATATGTAGATGATTCACAAGAGGTATTTGTAGTGTAATCGGGGGGAAGAGCAGAGCCGTATAAGCTTAATGAAGTATGATGAGGTATGTGAAAGTTAAGAGGGAAAGGGATTTAAAGTTCGATGAGTTGTTGGTGGGGAAATGGTGGAATGTAATACAGTACCCCTGGTGTTACTTTCTCTCTCATTTACGTTCCGAGATTTTCCAAGGACGGAACTATCTATGCGGAGAGGCAATTGGTAGCTAGTGGCTGGCTTCAGTACACTAAACAACGCATTACATAATATGCATGTAATACATAGAGCCAGCACTGGAAAGATGTTGCCTTGTGGATATTTGGTGGAAATGGAGAAGTACATATGTATACACCTGGCCATGCATGTTTAATGTGTTCACGATCATAATGTAGTTGGCTACACATGTAATTATAGGCGGAAGAGAAATGTGGAGAGGATAGTTTGTGAAAGTAATTGAGATGGGGAACTGGAGGAGGTTCACAAGCTCCTTACAGACAACTAATGCAAATTCGATTTCACGCTCTCACATCTCTACATTCATAAATCTACCCGATTACCTGCATTTTCCAGTACTTTCTCCGTCCTATTCTACTATTCTGTAACCTAAGGCTTTTTGCTTTCTCTCTCCCTTCATTATGTGTACTTTCACTTCCCACTCAGAAGCGTATCTAATGACTGTGGTTTGCTAGTAATTTTATTTTTAGTTCATGCTATACGGCAGGAAAAAACAATTAACCTTTGTTAAAATTATAATTTTTACTAAAATTAAAATTAAAGCATAGAAACTAAATGTTTTACAATTTGTGACTGTATTACTTTCTCCGAATTTTTTTTGGTAGTTTACTAATAACACCTTGTGAAACTAAAGAATATTAACATTTTGCCTGTATCGGTACGCCACTGCAGTGTCCAACCTCCATGGGTTCTCTTCCCTCCGTTTTCATTATGCTCGATGACACAGTTGAGTATTTACCTACTTCCAGACTAGTCCAACACCCACTCACACCAGCCAACTACTTCACTTACTTACCAAGGGGAAAAGTTTGTGGTACGAGTCTTTCTACTTGTTCTGCACGAGTAAAAAGTTGCTGAATTATTCTCATCTGAGGTTTTTCTCATCAATTAACCTCGTAGCCATTCTGAAGGAATTGTTGTCCTAATTATAATTTATGTTGAATTTGGTCCCTTCAGTCTAACCTCCACATATACTTGACGTCTACCAAGATACCGCCAAATAACACTTACCACATTCTTTGCTTTCTCCAACTTTCTTTTTCAAACCTTGTGAAACTATAGGAGATTATTATTATGAGTGGGTGGGGTGAATGGGACAACAGAGGAGAGTCTTGCTTAATCATGATTATTCACGAGTTAAAGAGTTTAATGAGCTTTCTAGAGAAGAGAAGAAACCTGCCCGCCAATGACAGCTTTGAAGTTGGAGAAAGCTGGAATTTGTGAAAAAGCTTTGGGAAGATAAGAGGCTACCATTGCCCACTTGACATGAAGTAACTACATTGTACAGAGTCGAGAGATGGTGGTCTAAGCTACTAGTATAGTACGGTGTAGCTTAGATTTTTCGTTAGCTGTAAGGGTCGTGCATGAGATGCGGCATCAAAGGTGGTAGGGAGGTGAGAGCAAGAATTTAAAAATATTAGCTTTTTTTAAAATATTCTTTGAATAGAAATATATCTTGATCTTGGCATAGAAGTTAACTATGCATATATATGTACCACAGCTATGGTAAGTATATATATAGTAAACCAACTATTGCCTATGCAATATGTGGACGACCCCTTGGCCCCAGAAGGTTCAGCTTTGTCTACCCCTATAAAAAGACAAGTAGACTAATTTATGGCGTTATAAGGAAATCTACTGAGAGGCCTGCTTTGCTTTACCACTTCCTTGAGGGTAAACTGACGCTTTGAAGCTTTGAGATTGGTGAGTGGAGTGCACTTGGAATTTCCTTGATCTGCTCAGTAATGCTAAACCAACTCTCCTCCTATACATACCAACATACCATCAACATCAATTTATCTTCCCAGCCAAAAGGACGGAGGAATAAAATGAAACTTTTAAGTCTAATTGCAAAGTCTACTCCGTCATCATGCTTCAAAGATCACAAAGGAATCTCATATAAACATAACTCTACTTCATCTTCACGTCACGACACAACGTCAGGGATTTCTTATATTTTTTTACGTTCAATTTGTCACAATTAATGTCTCTTTAGAGAAGAATCTACAAGGACTGAAACTGCTTTTACTATTAGCAAGGGTGCGTCAAATACAAAAATTAGGATAAATCAACAAATTCTTCTTCACAGTTGTCAAACCAGCTCAAAACAGAAGTAGAGTAGGGATAGGTATGTATGTACATACACATAAGTACATACATAATAAGATTAAGCCCCCAAAATATCTTTTGCATAAAAAAAGTGCAGAAAATCAAAACTGCTTTCAACTTAAAGGAATTTAAAATCAAGCGCTTTATTTTAAAAATTAACCTGTCTTGTTCAATGGCTACGATTTGGAGAACGATAAAATGTAAAATTTTGTTGTAGTTTAAATAAACTAGACAGCATCCACGAAAGGATGCAAAACCTTCATTTTATTATTTTTTAAAAAATCCAAGAATTATAATGTTTTAACGCAACGATACGTTATACTTGGAAAAATAATTTTTACATGCATGTGCCCATGTGTCACGTTTTAATGAAGAATTATTTGTTAGTGAACATTCAACATAGGCACATGACTTCGATTGAGTTTCTTATACTTATGTGGCGCTTGTATCCACTACGATAAATGTATAACTAAAATACAATTAATTACATCAAAGAGAAACCTAAAAAATAATTTAAAAGCGTGCCATACGCATACTAACGACTATGCAATTAACTGAAAGTATGTACATCACTAAATAAAGTTCTTAACCACAATCCTAGCGCCACTGTTACATTTCAATTCGTGTTATTCTGGATTTAATTAGGCGAGGAAATGGAAACAATGATTTATTAAAGATGTCATGGTAGAGAAGTTGGGGTCGAATACAGCTGAAGGCAGCCGTCACGTCAGATTCGGATTCATCTGATGACTTTTGTGAATCAGAAACCTCAAATGGTGAAAGCACCCGTGCCAAGTCAAGTAGCAGTAGCAGCATTTATGTACGTACACGCCGTTAATGGAGGGGAGGGGGTTAATGCATTGACGATTGAAAATCGAAACAGACTGCGAAGGGGAATGAGACATTTCCTCAACTTTCCCTTACTTTCTCCACTGATGTCTATTGCAGCATACGGAACCTGGTTGTGGTGAAAGCATGGCTAGATAAATAAGTTCAGTGCAGACACTGGCGTTTATGGAAATAACATACGCAATCAACGCAAATAATTATTTGTTTCTCACAAATTGGGTTGATTTGAAATCACAATTTGAAATGGAAGCCCTTTGAAAGACATATTGTTTAAATTATTTAACAATTTAGATCTTTTCGTTTGCAAATGCAACGTTTTTAAAGAATTACCTTTGAAAAGCCGCTTTCACTTAGCAAAATGAAATTAAATTAGGGAATTTATGTTTTTAGTCATGGCCTGGTAGGCCAATAGCTACAGTTTCGTCTGAAAGTGACAACAGATGGGGAAAGTTCAGTATAAACTGCACGGATAACTGGTATAATTAGAGTGAAATAATGACGAATGGCTCAAGAAGGGAGAGGTGGGGGAGGGCAAGACCCATGAGATTGACAAAATGATAAATACAATGGAGCCTAATAGAGTTGAAATTGTTAGCAAGGGAATTTCTAATGGTCTCATTAAGGTTTGCCTTGTGAACAACAGCTTGTACACTCCGTAGCAGTCTACACTTTACGGTCTTGATGACAGGGTAACTCAATGAGCTGTATGTATTGTGAACTGAAACTCTGGCGACTTGCCGCATTCTTCACTATTTATCGACGAAGGTGACTGGGGCGCAAGTTGTCTGTAGAACAGCAAATGGCTTGCAATAATAATAATAATTTGGATGCGTTTTACATTCATACTCGTTCTTGGAAGTACATATGAGTTGCCATCTCACTATTTCAATCAATTTTATAAAATAATATGTACATGTAGATATTTTATTGAATTTTCTGTTTGTAAATACCTACCTAATAACTCCATATTTTTATAAAAATTACCTCTTTATTGGCATAATGGCTCGTAGAAAATACTTGTGCTTATTTTGCAAACAGCTACTAGATATAATTGCTGTTTTCTCAGGTGTTTGCTGAAGAAATACATGTGAAAACTTTTAAGCGTGGTTCAACCAAAGTCATAGACTTGTAATCTAATTGCAACCTTGTAAACATTGTGCTTTCACCAAAGTCCAGATTCGTAGGAAAATGTTATCAGGTTCTACAACTTTTGTGTAAGAGTGCAGTGCATTGATTATCCTTGGACGAGACTGCGATGTGGATTTTGGTATTTTATACCTGAAACAGTACTGCCGAGTGAAGAAGCCAATACGCCAAAAACTGATTATGTGTTTAGAAGTTAAAATCTCCGAATTCTCTGTATGGTAATAAGACACTAGACAACCATTTCTTAGAATAGTAGTATGTTTAGTTCAAAAAGCAACCACGTGAGCCCGGCTCTGGTCCGTAATTAAATTATAAGTTGTCGAGTCTGACAAAGTGACTACATCGAAACTATTCGTAATTAAGTTTATGATTTTACGCTTACTTTTCAGAATTAAGGGTATTAGTCCGTATCTCTATTGCATCTATCTGTATGTATTTCTATAGTTTTCAAGTAATACGTATGGATATATGTAGAAGTAAACTCATGCAAGAATTAATAGATGGTTGTAATTACCACAATTTTAAGTATACATGGGACTTGAATCTCTTCACTTCACTCATAACCTACAATTTCCCCATTATTAGAGTGTACATACCTACTATTTACGGACACGACGGTTCCCCTAGGCACACTATGCAATGCACTCTGTCCCTCGAATCAGAGTTATTTACTTGGGATGTGCAGACTCAGTTGAGCAATGCACACTATTTTAGTATTAGAATAGTAATTTACTACAGCAATTCATCCCACTATTTTATGTCGTGTCTAAAATAGCGCCACATTTATTATTTTATTTACAACTAACATGACCGCATTAGCTACATATCAGTACTCCGCGAGTGTTCTGCTTATCACTATTATTATTCGTCTATCTTTATTGGTAAGGGAGGACTTTGGAAAGCTAAAGATACTCGTTCATACAACAAATGAAAAATACCATTAATTTCCCAAGTTCGCATTCACAAGGATGTGTCAAGTTAGAATGCTATGAAAAAGTAGGGTTGTACATGGGAAGTAGAGAGAAATAACTCCTTTTTTGGAGGTTTTGTTTCCCGTTTTTAAGCAGTAAATTTTTCTTTGTTTTTCATCTCAAGAAGTTGCATTGCAGAATTTTTTTTATATGGTAGGAATAACATTGACGCTTTCAAAGAAAAACAAATATTCACATTTAACTTTTTTATTTTTCTAAACATAGCAGTGCAGACAAAGATACACACATACAGACACGGCAAAGGGGGAACTTGTATGCCCCGCCGAACTAG
Organism: Dicyrtoma fusca; assembly: GCA_034695205.1. Taxonomy (NCBI): domain Eukaryota; kingdom Metazoa; phylum Arthropoda; class Collembola; order Symphypleona; family Dicyrtomidae; genus Dicyrtoma; species Dicyrtoma fusca. The sequence continues at coordinate 8,305 of JAQFZC010005983.1, forward strand.
AGCAAACCAGGCCAAAGTTAACCAAGCCGATGATATGATATGGCCATATTGCCTGGGATGGATATGGAATTCTAGAATCCTTTTGCATCCCGTGGAAGTAGATGAAAACATTATTTCATTTTTCCTTCTTATCTAGGCTTGACTTGAGCTCACTCTCAAAAACACTAACTTCCATCCCAGCATAGCCCCAGCATAGAAGCACAATACAAAAAGTAGAATAAAGACAGAAAGAAAGAAGATATCACTCTTTCATTTCCATGGTAAACCAAAAAGCCATATGAGCAAAGTAAAATAAAAATACACAAAACTATGTAAACTTAATGCCAAGCTAGCTTACATACATGTGTGCCACATTTCCACATATTTCCCAGCATGGATGAGTTAAGCGGATCAAGACTCAAAAAGTATAAAACAAAAAAAAACAAATAAAGCCTTTCTCTGTAAGCTTTAAGCATTGCTACTTTCTCCACTAAAGATGCTTTCCATTGGTTTTGGTTTCAGTTTCGGTCCGGGTGTGTACGGTGATCATATTGTATTGTATTGGTTCAGGGTGCACTTAAAAATGAAAGTTCTTTCTGTGTTCAAGATGTACGAGTGTACATACGTTGAAACAATCTCCGAGATCCTTTCAACATAAATAGCAATTAAGAAAAGTGCAGTAAAATCAAAGTTGCTTCCTTCCTTGTTTCACTGTCTCTCCGTGGGAGATTTCCAGTGCATGCAGATTAAGGAAGCTGTATTTTCTTCTATAATTAATTTTATGGTAAAGACGAAGGATAAGATTTTTTTTATATAGAAGCATAAAATGTAAAGTACAGTAGGACATATTCTGCGTTTGTCCATACTATGTAAGCTTTCTTTCTCTTCATGCCTTTCGATCAGCTGTAACACATACAACCACTCCATCCAAAGAAAAGCTTCAATATTCCAATATTTCAATATTTTCCTAAATCCGGGAGTATCACAGATGGCAAATTCTTCTGCCACCCTTGTGTTACACGGATGCATGAATATTATGCACAAGTAGGGAGAAAGAAAGGGGTCGACTTCGAATTTCTAAAGTTGCTAAACGGTATATAGAAATCCTTAAGTACACATATAACAGTGGTTCTAGTGCACCAAACCAAGAAGTTACCCATGCCCCTACATCCGGAATGTATGTGAAAGTGAAAGGAGGGAAATCCTAAAATGGGCTAAGATGTTTCTTGGAAAGCGAAGTGGCAGTAGTATGAACATAATGTGGTCGTGTTGCCAGTGGTGGCATAACCCTTGAAGTACTGGCCAGCCCACATACATACATTTACAATCCAATTTCATGGAAAATATGTAAATTCCCTCATAAGTTTTTCCAAGTACAAGTTCCTATTTTCCATTGAGATGCAAGCAAAGCAAGTATGGAAAGGCTATACATTGTAAGTTCTTTCCGTATATTGAGCTCGAATGTAAATTGTTCAGGTTGAACTTAATGTGTAAACTATGTACCAAGCCACTCCTTATAATATGCATACGTGGGTATTGTTGTTGTTAGTGTTGTATATCGTACCTGTGACTCTACTCTTGATCGATTCATGCACCAGTCACCCTGTGGACCAGAGCGTAGACCTCGACTCGTGAGGCACCTCTCCGTATCAGCATTTTGCAGTTGCAAAATTCCACTCTAAAAATAAACTTTGCAATGTGTAGCCTAAACCTATACCTGCCTAAATGCAACCAGTAGAAGAATATTACAAACCATGATGATGTGTAGGGTCCTTGAATTTAAGTTTAATCTAGTCCTCCTCTCCTAAGATTATACAGAGTTTCAGTCCACCATTGAAAATGTTCACCCAAGCGGTCCCAATGGCGAGTGGACTTAAGGAGAACAAGACAAAATATAATCCAGAACTTGTCGAAAAGCTATTGAAATGGTTGAGTGAAAGGGTCCTTATGTATGTGTGGTGCCATGAGATGATGTTGATTTGAACATTATGTAGAAAATATGAGATGGAGATGTAACTTCCAAAGGTAAGCATATTTTCAAGACGTCTTGTTCATCCTCAACATCTTCTTCCAATATCCTATTAGACTAAAACATGAGTATGGTATAAAGCACCTAGAGAAAACTAACGTATGTCTTGCTCGAAACAAAACTGGGGATCAAGAGAAAGCATACGACTAGTTGGCTCGCTGGAAGTTGGAACAAGTCAAACTTTCTCTCTCGGATGTACTACATATGTAGTAGTTGTTAGTGACTCGTGTGCTACAAGTTTTTGTATATTGTTTTCTGGTGCACTTTGGAGTAATATTATGGTGAGGAAGAAATAATGCGTATGTGCATTCATAGCCTATTCAGCTGGAGTGAAACGTAGAGAAAAAGGAAGTACCTAGTAGAGAAAAAACGGGAGAAAATAGCTTCATAAAAATTCTTTTGAGTTGAGCCAACCATTCTTTAGTATTAGTATAGTTACATGCACAGAGAGAGAGAGAGAAAGACAGACTAGTCTCATCGTAATGCTTTAATGCACACAACAGAGGAGGAGAGAAGAGAGGCTAAGAGCCTTGAAACCACGAGCATTTCCGTCAGATCAGATCGACGTGTCTAAGATTTTCTTCCCTTTCCATTCTCTCTTTCAGAGGGACTATTTGTATGTATATGCGTTTGAGTGAGTTGAAGCTCATTCTGGTGTCGACCAAGAGCCCTTCTCCATCTCTCTCTTTTCCTTGACTTTCTTTTTCTCAGTTTGTGTGTCAGCTAGGAAAACTTTGAGAGGAAAACTTGTAGGAGGAAGAGAAAAAAGCCAAGAGGCAAAAAGGGAAAAGTCAAAGATTGAGGAAAGGAGGAAGAGAGGAGCAGCAGTTGATAAGAGAGAAAGTCTCGTCAGTCTAACTGCTCCTTATTTATTATGCGAGGGTTGAGTGTAATCGTAAGTGTGACTGAGCTCCTTCTCTCTCCTGCTTATCCAACTAGAAATGAATGAGAGAGAAAGAAACTTTTCTCATTCCCAGGCCCACATCTATTTGACCAAGTAAAAAAATAAAATCAGCTTTATTTTTATTTTCTCATTCAATATCATACACAAAAGACAACTGCACTAAAAACATGTCCCTCCCTCCCGTCTTCCCCAACTACCACCACCAATACCGCAATACTCATATCTACCTTCTACTAAACTTTCACTCTGCAACAACAACAAACACACAATTTACTCAATTAATTGCTTTCTCTAACATTTCCTCCTCTTCTCCTCTTTTCTAGTAGCTATCACATACTTCGTCGTACTACGTTCCCTCCTACTACAGATATTTCGACTCTAAGTAGACTTGAAATTCATGTGATTATTAGTGAAAACTGTTGAGTTGACTCAAGTTGCTATTTGAGTTTTGTATTCATTCTTAGTTTTTAAAAGAAACTGTTGGAATTAAAATGTTACATCATTATTCCATTTTATTAATGTTCCATCCGTAATTCGTTACTTTTTCTTTGTGATGCTTATCTGAATTGAGTATGGATATGGATTTGTCATCATTCAAAATCTTTTCTATTTCTTCCTTTCTCTACTTTCTCCATTTTGAAATTTTCAATTGAAGAAACTAAATTGCATAATGATAAAAGTTTATAATGATCAAATTTTTCAACATAAAAGTATTCGTATCGACATAGCCATAGCTTTGAAATTGTCATGTCATCTCATTTGATCTGATCTAAAAGGAAAAGGGTACGAAGAAGAATCAGACTTGGAAGAATGGGAAGGCGAAGGAATGTTATAGTTTATGGGGATTGTATTGGACACGTAGGAGGGAGACAGGGCTGCTGCTAGTAAGTAAGGCAGTCAGGCAGACACTGACGCATTATTATATCGAATAGAAAGACAGAAAAGAAAGCACAATAGAATTGGAACAGGAAATCGTAGAAAATACACATGCTACTGCTACTTCCCTTCCCTTTACACATCAACGCAATGAGATTTTCTTCATCGCAGTCTCTCTTGCTGTCTGCGTACAACATACCAAACGCTGTAGACTGAAGAAGTTGGAGGAATCAGAAGAATGAGAAAGAGAGAGAGAAATAGGGAAAAGGCGAATGAAAGCAAGAAAAAAGTTATCCTGCCAAATTGGAAATAACAAGTCACAACTCAAGGAGATTGTCTCCATCCGTTTATGTCGTCGACAAAAAACGAGGTTTCGTTTTCACTCCTTCGTCCAAACTCACATTCAGCAGAGGAAAGTCAAACGTGGTACATGTTACATGGGCATTCACTTTCTCCTCCCTCCGCCTTATTTTTCGCACAAAATAATTTTTTAGCTGTAACATCAATGCACATTGTACTCATACCAATGGCCATAGCCATAGTTTATGTTACTATTTCATCTCCTTCTCTGTCCCACTCCATCCTCCAGACTTGTTCATATCCCTCAATGTTTGTCTCTAAAAAATTACATTGACCAAGCAATTCAGCCAGCAGCTACAAAGCATCAACAAAACTATGCACTCTACACTTTACGACTCTGCTATTACTATGATTATGAAGTGATCACACTTGCTTTTGTAAATTGGCAATATTTCAAAAGCAATAGCGCTCAGTTCAATTGCTCAATCTCCGGAGGAAATAATATATAATCTCTCTTATTGTTATGTAAACTATAATAATGGGAAAGTATCGCTTTATTTTTTATGACACTCCTAACGCCACTACCAATATTGCTATGTCCTTGTATAATAAAATTATCAGTATTAGATGCTGTAGCTCTCCAATTATTTGAAATCTTGAAAAACACACATTAAGTAGACGGAATCGGGAACCCGGAAGCCCAAGAATTAAAAACCTAATCGGCTGAATTTGTGAGGCTAAGCACCAAGGAAGAGAAACATATGTAAGAAGGATAGGTTGGTTTCTACTTGAAGTTTCTTCAAAGCCATATTTACCGACGCTCCATTGCCTT
>JAQFZC010005984.1:0-13221 GCA_034695205.1 Dicyrtoma fusca
CAGCTCTGCCTACTCTTCTAACTCCCCATGGAGTCGCTACTGGCTGTATAAACATAGCAATATCGCTCCAGTTCTCTTTCATTTATATGGCGTCTAGTATTACAGTGAGTCATAGTGGGCTCACTCACAATCGGCAGCATATCAAATCAACCATCAGAACAAAGAAATGACGAAAGAAAATGACAAAAGAGGATGAAAGGATGTGACTGTAGGAGCCATACACCCGCGTATCCAAGTAGACAATCTATAGAACATCATCTGTCTCGTCTCTTCTATTACTTTCCCAGGGAGCATTAGGGGCTATCCACAAATGACGGGAGTTCAAAAAGAATGGGGAATTGCGGGTTTAACCTTTTCGAAACGACACTTTCTCTTTTCACATCTCTCTCAAAATGTTAATTACTACTTTTAAATTTTTTGAAAATGCTATTACTTTGTTTCATACATTTAATCATTTTAATTTCTAGTTTCTACTTTTTGAAAATGTTGTTTCTAGTTTTGAATTTTAAAACATTCCTCACATTGTTGGATCCCTTTTGAAAATGTTACTTGGTAGTTTTGACGTTTTAAAAAAGTAATAATAATTCTTTCCTTTTATTCCTAGCTACTCATAATTCTTACAAAATGCGCAAATAGCCCCCTTCGAGGGAGTGGGGGGTCACAATTTCTCCGAAAATCCCCGAAATCATCCGTGTACAGCCCCAGACAGAGACAAGGAGTGTAGAGCTGGATAAGTAAAGAGGAGCTAAGCTTTGGGGATTTGAGATTCTTTATTCTTGAATTTCAAGGGAAGAAATTCAAATGAAGATTTGATTCGTTTGTGTGCGAGTGAGAAGGAGACGAAAGTGAGAAAACCGAGAACGACAAGCGATTTGAGGATACGACCACCCAAATCTTTACACAACTCGCTCCACAATAAATGTATGCAAATGCAAATACGCCTATGCACGTCAATGAGGATTATCTCATCTTCCATTTCCGTCCTCTCTCATGAAGGGATAAGAAAACTGAGACTTGTCATTTAAATATAATATAGGCCATTCAGCTGCTATAGGCCATTCGTGTACTGCTATATTCTCATCCCTACAACCCCATCTGCATATCGCGGGTGAAGAGGCATTGCGAGCAAGTCCATCGTCGTCGCTTAATAGTAATCTGGCACAAAGTCAGAGATGACTTTATGCCAATACAAAGAAATTGAGATTTTCTCAACGGTGTAAATGCCAATTTTTATACTTTTGAAAAAGCGTGAGTAACAGTTCCACCATTTTTGCACAAGTGTAAACACTAAATGTAATGTTTTGTAAGAGTGTAAATACCAGCTGGACTCTTTTTTGAAGGTCAAATTGTTAAGTGTATTACATATGATAAGTTCAAATACAATGTTAAGTAGGTATTTGCTTTGGAAAAAGTGTAAATAAATATCACTACTGCTATAGTTAGAAAAGTGCGAACATTTGCTTTCCAATTTCTAAAAAGTGTAAACACCCTTTTATTACCTTGCAAAATTGTAAATACCCCTATTTTAAAATATTTTCGAAAAAGTGAACATGCTATAGTTTTTGAAAACGCGTAAAGTTTAGTATTCAAGTGTGGTATTTCTATTTTTCTATAATGTTGGGACACACATGAAAATGACGCGGAACTTGGGTGAAAATGCTCCTGCACCAACGCAACGATTTGACGATTGCCATAGTTACGTACAGACGTTGTTTCGAAAGTTTTCATTCATTAGCTCCAAGCGTTTGTACATACGTCGTAACTAATAAATATATGCAGTGCAATCTGCGTTTCTGCTACACACTTACAGGCAAATCGTCGCAATACGTGTCCCATCTTTCGTGGATGCTTTCTCCGCCAAAAAGCACGGAAATCATTTTTGCGGCTTTTGTCTCTGAATCTAAAGTGTCCTCAAGTAAATGTGTACAATTGTTGCAGTTCCTTTGTCTAAAAAAATTGCCGAGATTTAAATGCAAATTCAGTAACAAAGATAAAGCCGTCCATTCATTTGACAAAAAAGGGAAATGAGACCAGGGAGTGAGTTAGGGAGCCGAAATGTGATTTCCAATGCAAAGCTTACAGTGAGCTGTCATAAAGCTATTCGTTTAATTAGATGTAGTCATTCTATACATAGCTATGTACATACTGGCATGTCTAATGAAGGAGCCCAAGCCAAGTATTATTTTGGGGCTAATGAAGGTTATACAACTGTGCATATATGGAAACCAGAGTGAATAAGTACGCCATATATTTTGGTATTAAAATACTCTTTATGTTCACAAGCGAATGTGACGTCAGTCACTGTCAGCCACAAAATATGGCGGAAAAACGATGACAGCGGAAAGAAAATGTTTAGACTTTTAGTTTTTATGACAAAGAATGATATTTTGACAAGCCGTTGTTATTGTTCCGTGACTTGGCATGACTCATCTTGACACCCGTCAACGCCCATACACACAAACCGAAGGACGTAAGCACACAAATCCAAGATGAATTGCCCACAGATGACGATGACACAACTGCAGATCCCTTTCCCGTGGACACTAATAGAACATTTATCCTGGGTCAAGACGCAAGTCTAACACCCAAATTTTTGCCCTCTTGTGTTTACAAAAATTGTAAATCCAGCTTTTACACGTGTGCAGAAACAAGAAACTGATATTTACACATTTTAAAAATGCTCATTTTTGTTTAGTCTAGTCTAGTCAGCCAGTTACTTATCCCTGTAGAGTGAGTGTAGGGGTGAACGTGATCCCTAGTCTTGTTTAGTTTAGCCTAGTCTAGTCAGTATATTTCAAGTGATTTCTTGGCTAGTCTAGCCAAGTCTAGTTCAGTGAAAGAAGCATAATAAGGGGAAAGTGCGGAATAGTTCCCAGTCCGCTGGTCTAGTCCCAGAAGAGCGACTAAATAGGTCAGTCCTCACACTAACGACAGTCTAGTACAGTAAAGGTCCGTTTAGTTATTCCCAGGCTATATTTTAAAATAGCTCCTCATCTGCAGAAATGACTTTTAATAATGAAGTCACGTATTAGCCGTTGCATTTCATTCACACAGAAATCTGTATTCTGAGGAAATAAGGTCTGCAGACACTTGTGAATGTTTTCGTTGCTGTATTTTGAAGGGAAACCGAATTCAATGCCGACGCAGAAAACCGCAAAGCCGAGTTTGTTGAGGAGACAAAGGATTCGAGGTGAATAGTCGGAGGGAAAGTTGTGTACACAAACAAGGGGAAATGAAACTATGTGTACACATGTGCGGATTCCATGTCGTCGGCCAAGAACCATTCTGAGCGAACTTCATCCGTGTCATTTACACCATCAAAAAGTGTAAATTCCAGTTTTAATATTTTTGGAAACCGTTAAAAACTTTTGGGACTCCTTTTTGTGTTTTTTATAAACAAGAAGTGAAAGTGTATTGCTTTTAATATTTTAAAAACGTGTGAAAGTTGTGTTGGTGTTCATCCATATAAAACTATAAGCAAAGTGGTACATAGCCATTTTTGTTTCCCTGCGTATAATGGATATGCACCACTTTGCTTGTAGTTTTATTTAGCCAGTGTTGTAACCCAGTTTGCATCGTAACGGATGATATGCTGCGTTGTAACTACACAAACACAGAATTGACAATCCTTCCAGCAGACTTTAGAATGAAGTAAATGAATGTTGTTTGGTTTTAATGGGGAAAAGTTTGCCCATAGTTGTTCACATTACTTACTTTTATCGGTGGACGAGACTTGGGACGAAATGAGAGCATGTCGGATCATCCGCATCCCACAACGTTGATCAAGCCCGGAAAAAAAACTTGGTGAGGGACGACCGCCCCTTTGAATTTCAACTTTTATCACTCTTTAGTTCAAGATTATTTTCCAGTTGACAGCCGACAATTCTCAATGTAGGAAGTAATTATAATATATTTCCAGCCCAATAAGCCCAACTTTCCCCTTAAATCTGTCTCCTGTCTACACTTATGTGCCTTCTCTGTCAGTCAAGCCAAGTCAGCCAAGGATATATGCCGCCTAGAAAGATACACTATAGATTATAATTTAGGTCAACCGCCATGCTCGGGTTGGCTGTACATGTATCTGTCTAGGAAATAATTGTATAATTAAATTCATATTGAAAGAACTGCACACACATGTATTCCTTGTAGAGATGAGATACTGGCATTGGCAATTGACGAAAGAAGGATCGGAACGGTTATGCTGGCCGCCTTTCTCTTTGGTCGTCCGGATTACAAACTACGGTGTTCTTTGGTTGTGTCGAGGAATAAATTTAATTACTGGAAGCCTGTGTGCGTCTCACCACCGCAGGCAGTTCTTGTGGTGGACTCACATGACAAATGAAGAGACTAAGCAGACGGTGATAAAGTATCTGTGCGAAGCACTAAACAAGTTATTAAATTGTGGATGCGTGGAATTATTTTCGGATGAAAATGAAACCAGGAGAAACATAAGGTGATCCGAAGTGTAACCCAAACTTGTTTAGATGCGTCCATGCAAAGAGAGGAGACGAGCTGACACGAGGCTGATTTGTATCATCATGTCGTCTTGAGTTACAAATTAAATGACGCGTTGAAAAAGAATTGCTGGAAGACTTGTGACAGGCTGCCTTTCTGGGCTAAGGCCACTTCCTACTTTCACTTCCCTCGCTTTCCCTCCTTTCTCCTATACTGTACTTCCATGGGAAGTACAATGAATAAACTGTGTAGGTACATATGTTTATTATAATATGCTATGGCCAGACCAGTGTGGTTTTTCCCACATTTATGTAGATGGTGTATGGCGGACATGTGGTTTCATTTTAATCTAGTCTTTCAAAATGACTCTTATTGTTTACCAACATGTTTTGTTGTGCGTGTGTCATTGGATTTCGGTGGAGCTTCTGGTTTCCTTTGCTCTTTGGTGAGGCTCCCGCTCTCTCCTTTCTTCCCACCCGCCCACCATTGCAACACACATTTCAAATCAAACCGAAGGGAAAGTGAGAGAATAACGAGATATATCAATCCACCCACCACCATTACCACAACATAGTGCCTTATACACGAAAGTAGGTCGCTATAATGCTTTCATGAATTTTCCATCGCAACCCTCCATAGAATAAGGAGAGAGACCGGGTATATAGGTATGCCACTTACGCATTGTAGCTATAGTGGAATTAATTCTAAAGGAAATACATACTTTTTATTCAAAATTTCGATGGCTGTTGCTAGCTGAAAGATAATCAGCTTATAACCGTTATGCATATTGCATGGCCTGTAATGGCGTCCTAAACGGGTTAAAAATGCTCGTAGCTCTTTCTTGGTATAAGTACGTATTACGCATGCTGTGTGCACCTAAAGGATAGTAGGCTGTTGAACATAGCAAGAGCTACGTAATATATACCTGTAGCTCCTTGCAAAGCAGCATTCGGAATTTTCAATGATCTCTCTGATTTCTAATTCAGAGTGTAATTCGCCGTCTTCCATGTCTCATCCTTAAAACATAACAATTTTGCATAATGTGCTCCAATTCTATGCTAAGCAGTAGCAAAGACTAACAGTCTGACATCAAAATAAAGTGTATTCGATCTTCTGGATTTGGATGGAGAGTGGAGTGCTCTGATCACCATTTAATAATTTAATATTCAAACTTTAACTGGAAAGCACCATCCATTACATTGCATTCGTCGGTGCTTTGGATTTGGAATTGCAAGTCCAATTCAAATATTGCCATGCAAATGGAATATAATGCCTGCTTATCCCGACTAACCATCATCCAAAGCTCAAGTACAAAAGGCTCTGGCATTGCCTTCCAATTAATTTTTAATCTTATTACTTTATAAACTTTCTAATGTACATGCAGAGAAGTGAAACTTATCTAGAATAATAGCGGCCAAATTTTATTATTTTATTCCGTTCAAGAGAGCAGAGCGAACGGTGCAGAAACTCTTATCAGTAAATCTAAAACTATGCCAGCGCTTACGAAAACAAAATGTATATTATTGAATACGCATACTTTAGGCATGTAAACATTTTTTAACTTATGGCGATTACCAAAACGAAGTTCTAATGCAGTGAAAAAGCAGACGCGTCACAATGCGTTCTAGCACAATTTTAACGTTATACTCTGTATTACACCTGATAATGCTAAATACCCGTTTTGAGAAAGTTCATTTACAGAACACACTTTCTCGAAGGATAAATGCTTTTCATGATCTTAATAGTAGCGAATAGGTTAAAATTGTGTGCCTACAATTTACAGTTTTTGTATTATTTGTTGTTAGAAGGAAAGAAAACAAGGTTTATTCTATTTGAAGGCCCTTTATAGTGTTAAAACGGGAGCGTTTGTTGAGATCTTGATTCGCTGTCTTGTCCTTTGTTTTGTCTTTCTTCTTTGAAAACCGTAACGCTATGAAATATTCTCGCTTCTGGAATAATCTAATAATATCGTTTATAATAGAAACGCGAGACTTTCTGGGGTTCCGGTTGTTGGTCGCAGATATCTCCTTTTCAATCTTGTTATCCCTCATCCCATCCTCTTCCCTTTCCGCTTATCTTCGTCCAATTCAACGGAATTGCTAACTCCTCTTTATTCCCGTTTTCTCCACATCCACAGCTTTCAAAATTAAATAATCATAACTTTATTTCCAAATGGGCTTCAATTTCAATTTGAGTTTCAAACTGAACCTTAATCTTCAGCTTCAGCCAACGCCACGCCGTTGCGATCTAAAGATGAGCTCTATTTTTGTTCTCCCAACGGCTTAGTTTAGTCATTAACACTGCACAAAGCAAGGATTGGGAAAGTGACATGAATTTATTAAATGATAAATCTTAGTCACAAATCTAATTAAGTTCATTCAAAGGATGTCTGAAGGAAAGCAAAATCATTTTCAATTTTAAATAATTTTATGCAACAATTCCCAGCGCAAATTCAAATGTCCATTGGCGCCAAATTATAATATTTGTTGGCGATATACAACGCAAGGTGTTTCCCTTACTTGTTTACAATCTATGAACATTACATTTGGATGATCCATCGGTTAAAGATGTGTAGCTGCCATAATAAATGGTCCCAAATATCAAAAACTCAATCTATTTCTAATATTACATAAGTCAGTATGATTGCCTCTATAAACCGAGTAAATACCGATTAAAGACGGGTCACCAAATGGCCCTATCGTGTGCACTACCAAGGAATGGTGTATCATCTACATACACACGGGCATTTAGTTGAAACGCGGATTGAGCATGTGAAGTGGTTCCCTCGTGCGGCTGTCCACAGACAGTGGAGTCAAGAATCAAAGATAAATTGGACATGGTTGTGCCTGGGAGGCAGATGAGCAAGGCGAATGCGGGCAGACATATGCAAAATTGAATTTCAAGTCCTTTTCGTTTTCTTTCGTCTGTTGCCTGATAAGCAGTACATGGTCGGTGGCTTGATTTGGAAAGGCAGATTGCATCATAAAGTAGGGAATTCCTGAAATCTATCTAAAGCTAACAATAGGCAATAGGCAATACAGAGCGTTACGTGGAAACCCGAGGAGATGTGCACTGGAAGCATTAACGTCAAGTGAATGGAAAAAACACGCAAGCTAGTTTTTAGTTTACTTTTTGCTTTGGGTGGATCATATATTTCAATTGTGCTCTGTGCTGTAAAATCAAGGGAATTGTGCGGGAATCTTTCCCGTATTTCACTAAGATGGCTGCTACGAAAATCCAGATAAAAATGTGTGGCAAGGAATTTATGCAATACTTACATTCACAGCACAGGTTGCTCCGCATAGAGAAACATAACACCCATCTCGGAAACAATAGGCATATTTCATATCGCCGGGGAAGAAGCAAGATGAGCTAACAATTTTTAAAAACAGTGCCTACGGAATTGGAAACTTTTTAAAATCAGTAAAACTGGAACTTGCACTTTTTAAAAATATTGAAAGCTTGGATATCATCAGCCCAGTTTACAAACACGTACGCCAAAAATTAATTTTTGGAGCTTGCATATCAGTCCGATATTACATGACCGTTGGACCGCTGCGCCTCAATGCTTTTAAACGTACATTGAATTTACACGACATTTTGCTTCTTCACTCACGATATGTAGACATCGGCTTAGCACCCACGCTGCATTGCCTATCAGCTCTCGTGTCGTTTTTTTAGAATTGTACAAAAGTAGGCTAGAATAAAATAATAGTAGAGAAAATTTGCATGTATAGGAATAAAATAACTTTGAACCGGGAAATAAATTTAGATTCCAATTTATTCTTTTTTTTTCCTAGAATTTTTCATAATAAGATAGACGTTCTTCCACAGAGAAACTGTAGAAATAGCAATGGCTCCTGGTAGTAGTTGCTTACATTGCTTTCTTTTCTTGTTTTCCCTTTTCTTTCCATTCAATTTTTCATTTGGAATCCTCGTCCTCAATGGGATTTGGATTTCCGTTTCTATTTGTAGCCCCGCCTGAAGGAGCATCATTACACCTCAAAGTGTATCATAAGGTCTGCAGATACACACTCCACACACAACTACTTCCAAGCACTTGGGCTGTCCATAAATGATGCAGCCCCCCGTTGCAAAAGTATTAAAAATTCAAACTTTGTCCCCTTAAGGAAGAGGGTTAAAAATGCCTAAATTCCAATAATTGAAACGTTACTTATGAACAGCCCCCTACTACATTTGTATTGCCTTTCTTGTGACTTTACACATAATTTCGGAGTTTCACATTCGCACATATCCGAGGACAATGAATCTTTTTGTCAGCCATACCTTAAACTTAAAACCTTAGTTGCAGCATGCAGAGGGGCAATTCACATAATGTGTGAGCATTTTCAGGAAGCGAGAGAAGGTAGTTTCACTATTGATAGGGTCAAAGGCTGTACAAATACTACGCAACGTACTGTATTATAAAAGTATAAATACTTCGTTTTGACAAAGTGTAAAGGAACGTTTTAAACACTACCAAAAGTGGAGAAACGTGATAGCAGCATCGCAAAAGTGTCCGACATTATTATAGACTCTTAAAAAAGGAGCAAAACATGAAGATAGCTTTTTAAAAATACATAAACCATTGAATATAACCCCTTTCGAAAAAGATAAAACACCCTTAACTCATTCTGAAAAAGTGAAAAACATTGAATCTGATGCTTGAAAAAAGTGGTTTCCATCAACCAGGAAAGGGACCTCATAAGAGATGACAGTAAGTAAAGCGGATGGAAGAATTGATCATGATGTAACATGTGAATGGCCCCAAAGCACTTTACACTTACTTGACTGTACGCAAAGTCCGGATAGAATCCCTGTATTGGAAGTAAAAAATATGGACGTGAAAGGAATGCGGCTTCATTTTATAGAGCCATAAATATATGCATATCCCTTTGACTTTGGATTAGAGGATGAATAGTAAAAGAATGGAATGGCGGAGATACTTTGTAAGGGAATTTATTATGTAAAGTGGAATGAGCGGTATTTCGGCTTTTGGGGGCTCTGGCTGTGGAAATGAATGGAATTTCTCCTCAAAGTTTAAAAAAAAGTACCTACGTTTGAACAGGACATTTTCAGTCAAGTTTACAATTTTGAAAAAATGTTTCATGTTTTCTCGTTTCGAAAAGGGCTGTATCATATATCAAAAAAATTGGAAATTTTAATAAATCATCTTGAAAAATGCTTAACAGTTGTGTCATCATCCGGGTGTTTCCAAAGAAATTGTAAAAATGTTGAATATTTTCCCTTGGACCATTGCAGCATGTAATTTTCAATTTGGCTTCGACCGTTCTTTTCAATGTTATTACACACAATTTCACCTCTGACTTCCTCCTCGGCCTGGCACGACGTCCAGTCCAATATTTCATGAAGCAATAACTCCGAATTTCCCCACAACTTCAAGTCATGACTGGCACCGAAAACACCGGATAATAACTACGTGATCTTTCATATTTTATTATGTGCATTTGTTCGGCTAGTTCAAAGTTTGTCTTGGTTCCCAAATCGCAAACTATATGGAAGCAGAGCACGTAAAAAACGGCTGAGGTTGAGAAGTTAGAGGCTCTGCATAAATTACCTTTTAGTTACAAGAATGCTTTAAAAGATTACGTTTTTCAATATTTTTTTACAAAATTCACCAAACCTTCGACTAAGTATACTTCGTGAAAGAAATATTCTTTAAAATAGCCTTTTTTTTTTATTGAAAAAGAAGTTTTTCAAACGACAAATTTTAAACACGATTTTCTTCATAAATGCGGATTCCTTAAAAAAACTCCGTATCCCACCTCGTTTGGAAAAATCGTTTGTGCACAGGCCTTATTTAAGGTGGAGGTAAAGGTAGTGCAAGGAAGCAAGGCACTCAAATAATTTATAGTTTGGATTTGCTCAGAGTTGCGGAGGTGCTGGTGACGGTTCTGTTAAGTCGGAGAGGTGGTGTCTTTCCTGGAGTGAGGGATGAGAGATGGGAGATGGGAGGCGAGGGTGGTGCGTGTGTGGATCAATCATACTTTGGTGATAAACTTTAAAGTTGAAAGAGGACGATTTGATTAAATAAAATAAAGTCGACTTTCAAAGGCTAACAAGAAGTAACTGGATTTCCTCGTCCCGTGTACTCTTAACTGTCGCGTCTACAGTCCCAGGGATATTCGTCCTACAGTAGAAGTCACATAAACCCACCGCCCTGTCACATCCAAAACTATAATAATTTTAGTGATGCATTTCATTGGTACATTCCACTACAGCCCCTGCCCTGCAACCAACAAAATTCAAAAAAGAGCGTCATTTTCATGTAAGCAATTATTATATTTAGCATGAGTTTATTCATCCACATGGTTTTTAAAAAGTTCAAAAATGAGTTTTTACGTTTTTGTGACGGTGTTGAGCGGTCATGTAGCAAAGTTCCACACTAACCAGAATTTCCTGGGATAGTAATTATATCTTTAGTTTGAGCAGATAAGCGTTATATTCTCTCTCTTTCCCTTTGATTTGCAGATAAGAAAATAGTTTCCAGTTGAAGGGATGATCAAAGAGTGGAAGAAGATTTGAATTTGGAAATTCTAATGGAGACAGAGAGGAAAGTGTGGATGTGGAAGGTGAGTCTTCCTTCCGTCCTGCTTCCATTCATTCCTAATTGTGATTCACAACTTTTAGTCATTACTTCGGAGTGGCTGCTAAAACGAAGAGCCAGAATCCCAAAAACTCCCCCACTCCGCCCCAACCACCAATACAACATTATACGCTCTGCTCCATTATTAGCTGCATAAGAGGGGCTCTTCACATATTACTTCAGGCCAAAGGGCCTGTCTTCTCATCCACCTCACAAGTATGCTTGCTTGTACATTCGTTTTAACATCCTAGAATTCACATTTCTTACTATACAAATTGTAGTTTAAAATTTGTGGAATAAATACTGATGTAATATATGCGGAAGTCCCTTAATGCCTCCGTAACATGCACCCATTATTTGGCCATTTATCAAAACTTTGACTCCCTCTGCCTTTTCACGGGACAGAGGGGAAATAATGTTGGAAGCAACTTTTATCCTCTTGCAGGGACAACAGGTAAGATGTTCGCAGAGTTCAAATGAACCCTCGACGAGTGAATGAAAGTGAAAACTTTCCGCGTCCCCCAACTTCCTTTCCACTCGTTAGAAATTCCTTAATTTTACATTTTATAATTTTCAGTCTCTAACTCTCGTATATTTCCATGCAGTCTTTCCAATGGTGCAATGCTAAGGATCCTAGGGCCTATGCTCCGTAGCCTTCTTCATTAAAACCTAACTTATATCAAATTATATTATAGTACGCACGCAATCTTGAAAATATTCACACTTGATTTAGGACTCAACTCGAGGCAAGGCAGGAGAAAATGAAGAGGAAATACGCAAAGTAGGTAATATGTTCTTTAGCCATTTTTATTCTATGACATACGTTAGGATAAACGTGGATGCGTGTGTATATTATGTGATATGAGATGCACGTGCTTCATTAAAAGGTCTGAACGTTGAGCAGCTGCTCCGGAACAGAATAATTTCATAATTTTTCGGAAAACACAACTTTGACTTTCCTAACTTTAGCTTCAAGGTGCTGTCATCAGACCCAGGCAGAGCAGAAGAAATCGTTTTTAAACGATCCCTTGAATAAATTCAATGCCTTTTTAGGGGCACGCGTCGCCATTTTTTCCAAAAAACAATTCAAACATTGCAGTTTCTACAAAGCGTCCTATCAAAATTCGTATTTTCTAAAAATAAAACCCCAAACCTTGAAGAAAACTTATTCAAAAAATTGTAGTTTTAAAAAGAGTTTTGAAGGATAAAACTTTTTTCTGATCGTTGGCGTCTATGGCTGCCTCCCGACTGATAACCACTGCACCGTACTGTGGCTCTCTTAAAGGATGTTGGTGGGCTGTTTTGTGAATCCATTTTTCGTTTCCTGATTAATTTACCACTCGACTCCGCATACAAATGCTTTGGCGAAAGGCAGAAGAGCGGGAGAATGAATGATAGGATGTAAATAATTGAAAGAGCGGAGACAAACCATGAAAGGACTAAAACTACACATAAACATAAACAGCCACTCCAACCAAAAGAGCTACTTCCGTCATCCAACTAACACGAGGGGCTCTGCATAAATCACGTCTGCAAAGACGGGAGGCGGTTGAGCCTCCATATAGGTACTTTAAAAATAAAAGCTTCGTCTGCCTTAGGGAGAGAGGGGCTCGAAAATGTCTGAAAATGGTAGTAATGAACACGCCATTTATGCAGAGCCCCTAAAAGTCCTTCTCTTTGACGAATTGTTTATTTACAAGGAGCAACCAGGAAGCAACCAGCCAATAGTAATTACGTAGCATTTAGTAATGGAACCCACTCCAATCTACTTAATCCGTCCTACGAAATGTGCAAATAACACTAAAATGTTTTAATTATATTACCCATCTTTTAAGCTGCGGCTAAAGATGAAGGAAACTACAAACTTGAAAAGGTGAGCTGATCCTGAGTGGTGGTTGCGTTTAGTCCGAATGCCTTTTCTATAAGTAGCTACCCAATCGCAGTTTGATTAGACATCCACTAATAAATTGCTAATGTGTCGGTCCTACAACTGTAAGTAAAAGTAAATGAGGATGGATAGTTTCAAATTAAATTATCCGCGAAAAGTAAATGTTGGAAATAGGAATACTCCCGTCGAAATTCCCGGAATTTATTTTTGAGAGAAAATAATAATATTTGTATTTATATACAACTTTCAATGCTGAACGTAAGGGTGCAAA
>JAQFZC010005985.1:0-13221 GCA_034695205.1 Dicyrtoma fusca
ATCTTCCTCACCCACAGTGACTGGTTGAGTCAGGTTGTATGGACCGAACGGTCAAATCGACCCAATGAATAAATTATAAATTATATTATAATCTAGCAAAACACCCGGTCGACAAACAAGCGCAGAATGTAGAATTACCGGCCAGCAGTGTTGCAACTTGACTTCGGCAACTTTGGCTTGTAGATACACGGTTTGGATCGTGAGGATACCACAGGGCATCCGACCATACGATCCAGTTCTGGAGTAAAGGACGGCTCTTGCGTTGCGTGTGTGCTGGTGTGAATCCAGATTTCTATCCGGGCACAACATGAAAAAGATTCAGTCAGTTTCAAAGCTTTCACCACGACACACTTAGTCAGTTTCTCTCTCCTCTCTCACTGCAGACGGAGCTCATCTCCACAAAACAAGGACAAGTCAAAAACACATCTTAGTGTTCAAATCCAAATCACTTGTTTAGTGTCGGCTTCTGTCTACGCTCTCTCAAGTTTATTGTCTTGAAGAATTCTTTGAGTGCAGCAACAGCAACAACTTCACATTGTAGCCTTTGAAAATCGAAAACGAAAACGAAAACAAAAACAAAAGAAGACGCTACTTGAAGAAAGACAAGTGAAAATTTCCTTTTCTTCTTTCCCTGTACTTTCACTTTGTCTTCTGTTGTGCTGAAGTACACCAAGAGCACTAGGAAACGGATGTAGAACAAAATACGGGCACGATTGGAAAACTTTCACGCCTATTTACATACATTGTCTTCTAAATCCCTCAACAATACTGTTGAATCTCCTTTGAATTGTTGACTTACCATAAATTTTAAAGGAATACCAACATTTGCATTGTTTTACCTCGTCCCTTCGTTCACTGCTTCGAATATCTTTCAAAATAATTGCTCTGTTGTACATAAAGTTTGTATGAAGCCCCTATCAAGTATCAAGTAAGCCAGTATAGCGATTAGCATATTATTTCATCGTTGGTCAGTTGTAAACGTGCAAGTCCATGTATTTTAAGCAGTGCAGAAAGCAGTGTATATGAAGTTTATTTAAAAATCAAACAAGAGATAAGCTAGACCCATCCTCTCTACCATTCACTGTTTCAATATTCACGAGATGGAAATTGTTCTGCTTCAGGTCAAAATACAAATTAACTAGAAAAGCAAGTGGAATCCCGTATTAAATACACATATGACTGACATTATTTGGATTGCTAATGTGCTAATGTAGTGGAATTGAATACGCTCGTTTGGAACATGGAGAAAGTCATGAATGGCCGCAGGTGTAATCCATATTCCAAAATGACAATTGGACGACTCTCATCCATTGTCATTTGCCTGGGCTTTAGTTTGGGTTTCCATGGGCTTCTAGCTGAGATTATTCCGCCAGCTCTAGTAACGAATCCTCCTACAATTCCTCTTCCTAGAAAACCTTCTTCTACCTCTTTGCATTTCGATAATACCAAGTCCACGACGAGGGCGACGACGAAGGCCCAATCATCCACAAATCTACCCATCACACCCATTTCTTTCTCCACAAATCCTCCCGATGAACAACTTCAAAGGCCACTTCAGGCAACTCAAAATAATCCAAGGAAATCCATCGGATATGTTGCAGGTATGAAGCATTGTCACCCTTTACAATTTCATTAATGACTTTTTTGATTTCTTTTCCCGTTACAATCCTCCAGCACTTGAGACAGGTACGGTACAATAATGCTCCAAGCTACAGGGATAGAATTCATAGAATCAAAAGCAAAATCCAGGAAAAGGTAAAGGCTCACACGTTTCTCTCGAAAACATAAATCCCTTCCACGTTTACCCCATGGCTATAAATCACTCTGGATCATCCGGTCCGGTTAACACGGCCGCATAATATATGCAAAGCATACTTAATGCAATATTTAAAATCACGTTTTTCATAGCATACTTCAGTACTATATGCTAATCGGAAAAAAAGCGTGACCAACCACAAAGCTATAGTAGTAACTATAATAGTTTTAAAACGCTAACTTACACTAAAACAGATCCAACATAGTATTTCAAAACTATTTATTTCAAATAAATTATTTTTTACAATACAACACTGCAAATATTAATTCCTTCAATTTATCGACAATCTGTAAGCTTGGGTGAGTCCTATAAAAGATGCTAAAACTATTTTAACCATTTCCAAACAGTTCTGAACTTGATGGTTTACAAATGTCTTCAAAAAATGCAAAACAGAATATTTAATTCTCCAATATGTACGTACAATACAAACATATAACGTACATATCATTTGTAAACAAGCTTCAAGGAATATATTTCAAGGTCCCACTGTGTATGATGTAACACTAACAATGTTACAAATAGCTAGGCTGGTTAAAATATGACTTTACATGGTTGTACGCCGTACGCTTATGCATTTGTCAAACATTTATTTAGTGAAAGCACTCTTGCACAATACTCTGTATGCAACTCAACATTGTCCAATCATGCCCTTCATACTCTTTCCTTCCTTATTAATTAATGACGCTGTTATTCTCTCTTTTTAAAAAGTTTCCCCTTTGTTTCCCCTTCCTTCTGCGGCTACGAAAACCATCGAAAATGAAAATGAAAGCAAAAACGAAAGCGAACACAACCAACCGTAGAATATGAAGTAGGAATACTAAAATACACTTGAACAAGACTAAAGTTATCGGTTCGGGATCCCTTTGTAAAGTTGAGAGCTAGAACAATGCACGTGTCCACATACATAGGAAGAGACGTATAGCAGTATCTGTGTTTTACAGCAGCGATAGTCGCAATCTACTGGCGATATTATGTATATCCATAATCTGAAGTAAATACCTAGCACACATAAGGTAGCGTTTAAAAAACCAAGGGGCATGTATAGCTCGTTACCTTTATTTCTTATAGACGGCACCTACATATAGTTCGTTGAAAACCACTACTACTTAATTAAATACCAAGACCATTTCAATTTAAAAAGCTCCATGGCACCCTTTATAGAATGAATATCACGTTAAGGGTTAAGGAGCTAATTATTATTAGCAATTTACGCAGCAGCTTTCTTGAAGCAGTATAAAAAGTGATACCTATCGACGTTCAATGCTTAAGAAATAATTTGTTTATTTCTTACCTACCCTATATGACAATGCGTGCCTCTAAAAAATAATGATGTAGAAACAAGATTAGTTTTTGAAATCTTACAGGTACGGATTTACTCTTATTTTAAATATGTAGTTCCTGAGTTGAAAGAAAAAGGGATCACGTAGGTACATATTTATTTACCTTTCTAAAAAGCCAACAACGGTATAATATTACACTCACATTTCACAAGATCACAAGATCAAAAAATCAGTTCTAAAAACCATTTGTTTAAGCACGTACATACCTACCTATAGTCAGTGTAAGTATAGTATATAGTATATAGTTAAGAGTCATTTCTATAAAAAACTGTTCTAGAAAAAGCTAAGGGCTGTTCAAAAGTCTTTCAACATTGAATAATTAATTGTGGTGAAAATGTTTGTGTACATCTATAGACCTAAACAGTGCAGTGTCCATGCCGATGCGTTCCTATCTACGTTCTTAAACCCGATAGATGCATATCTATATATGCATGTATAAGGGAAACTATAGACAGAGTAATTATCTCATCGTCAGTAGATAGACACCGCATGGGTGTGCATGCCTATATGTGCATACATGCATGCCAGCAACAACTTATGGGAGGCTATACTGTTGGAAACTTGTTTGTAATTTTATATTCATGAAGGGAAGGGCTGGAACATTATGGCACAGATTTACTTTCCCTTATTTCCCAACATCAGATAACTCCTCACATCCCTATATACCTACATCTACATGCATAATTAACACATCCAAGTATATGTACACCATAGTTTTTCTGTATCAAAATCCCATTCCCTTTCATCGCAATCCGGATCCAAAGCACATGAGTCCATAGAGATATTAATGAGCATGCCTATATGTACACTCTTGATGAAGGATACCCTCGGATTTCTCATTAGTTGGCTCATTTTTGGTTTTAGTTTGGGCTCTTCTTAGTTGTTTGTTCGATCGCGATTCGGATTGGGATTTCACTTATGGCGTAGGCACTTTTATCTTGAGTGCTATTCTGCGATATTATGTATGTTGGTACTACAGCTATGAAGAATACATGTGTGGAGGAAGTGCACAATATTTTAATGGTAATAATAATGAAAATAGAAGTGAAAGTCATGAGTGCATGAATGAGACTCTGTAGTGAAGAAGCTCACAAAGGGAAGTGATGGCGGCGTTGAGGGTTGAGCGGTCGTTGCGGAACATTAGATGACGGTAAATACACATGTTGGACTGGAGCACACATGCTACACACACACACACACACACATGGAGGCTTATGATTTGATAAAGAAATACGAAATACACTCTCGGCTCATAAAATACCTATAATCCATCCTCAGGATCTTCTCTTGCGTTACTATGGTATGCATGGAGTGAATGGAGGAATGTTCCGTTAGTTGAGGAAAAGTTGAAGGAAAGTAGCTCAAACAGTAAGGCGCCAAGGGACCTCTCAATTATTACTCTTACAAAGTCAGCTGGAGATTAAGTTAGTAAATTTTATTACTGCTACCGTGCTTTACTTTTTTTGAACTAAAACTAAACTAGGTACCATAGTTTACCTTATTACTTGGCTACTATCACGATTTGCTACTCAACAGATTGAAAACCTCTATATCATGATTTACACCTTTTGTAAAAATGCGTATACTGTACGTGCATAAACTGCCGCTTTCAAAAACGTATAAATATTATTTTTTACAATACTTAAAACTTAAGAAAGGGTTAACATCTTGTTTTGATTGGCTTTAAACAACCATTTCGTCGTTTAAGAAGCAAACTGATGCAAATATTTGCTTTGAGAGTTCTTGGATGTGCATCATTTGTCTTGTTAAGTGACGATTTACAGAATGTATAAAATTTTTTGAAATACAAAGCCTTTGGCAACATTAACTATAATTTATTTCAGTCCCTAATAACTTCAGCCTCTTTACGTACTGCGTAATATTTGGGTGGATCCCTACTACAGAGCATTGGAAGGTGGGGTGGTGTTGGTTTTGGTTTTGGTTAAATTCTGCTGATGCTGGGGCTGCTGGTGGTGCTAGTGCTGAGTGTGGCAAAGGCGGCTCACGTGAACTCTGGAAACATAAATATTGATAGCGCCCATAATGTCAAACGGTGTCTACGGAGCGATTCATTTTATCTTCTACCTCCAAAATTCCTTCCCTTTTCCTACGAATATTGCATTAGCATAAAAGAAGTTTTGAGGCAAAATCGCAAATTGCAAATAGTCCATGTCACATGTACATATAGAGGGTAACATACATACCTAACCTATGTACATATAGTAGCTGAAGGGTGTAAATCTGATGAAACCCTGAGATAGGTGTAGTACAAAATTTGGTATGTAATTACGTTTTATATAATTATATTATACAGTTAGAAGGATATAACTTATCCACATTTTATTACCATTCACACATTCGCCTTTTCCCGCGGAGGTAATTATATTGGATTTACCATTTGCCATTTACCCATATCCTTCGGCAGTGTTCATGCAGAAGACTGGGTAGAATAATCTAACGTGCCGTTGTAAGCATGACCCATCACCTTCCAATTCAATCCGATAGAACAATATTGCACGTATGATAGCTACTGTACTTCCATTTCAACTTGCACAACCCAAACCAAACCAAGGAAACTAGAGGAAATCTTCCTTGTAATGTGCACTAACACAGCAATCTGTGATTCAAAAATGACTCTCAGTGCCCAATAGATTATACGGGAGGTATAGGTAGACTGGTTATGTCTAAAACTATAAACTTTTTGTCAACTACTGGAGCTCATTCAACTGATAATGATCGTGAGAAGGAACTGTCATGGTAAAATGGGAGGCTCAGCGATCACGGTCGTTTTAAAGCATAAGAATAAGGAATCTGCATAATGCCATTGTATAACTGTGTGCTCCAGGCAGTAGGCCATGGCGTGATCGTTAAAACTAGGAACGTGCTACTTCCATGCTTCAACACATGACGGCCTACGTCTATAAATGACGAGATTTACTTTGTTTTTAATGCAGAATTGCCTTAAGATTTGTTTTTTTTCTCTCGACTTATTTGCACATCTTCTGTATGTAGGCCAAGACACCATTTTTAAAGTGGAAATATGGATCCCTTTGAAAAGTGTTTTTTAAATACATTAATGCATTAAGGATAACATATTTATGCCTTGAAGGATGTTTCGAATAAACTTAAGGTTTGAAAAGCGATACTTTCAACAACACGCCCGTTTTCAAAACACGTCCGGTTTAAAATTCTTTTCGTTGATAAAAGCTTAGTTTCAATATGATTTGTAAAACTTTGATAATAAAGGCAATTAAAATGATATTTTTCTAGCTCAACTGTGAACCTACGAATGTACTGTACATACTGCACACTGTGCTTTGTGTAGCTGGCTGTTAAAAAACAGTTTGTATTCCAACGATTTAACATTCAAGCTTAACATTTTTTCAAAGTATATCGGATTTCTTACCTTTAAAGCTTAAAAAAATGTCTAATTATTACAAAAGCACATTCGAAATTTTTCCGTTGTATAATCATAACATTTGTCAATACTCACATGTGTAGCATTTCAGAAAACTAAGCAAAAATGATGGAGGACCAAATTAGGTATGTACCTATATGTATATAGGTATGTAAGATATTATATTTGTCAAACTTGTTGCCTTCCTGGAAATGGGAAGCTAATGAGGCTATAACAACTACAATCGTACCGATTTCAAAAACCGATTACACAACCTTGCGTCGCCTAATTTGACTGTAAACTTACAAAAGTGCTACTTGGGGCTGTAATTGTACTGAGAATTTATTTAATTATCTGCAGATCAAATGTACCATATGACATGGAGCTAATTGAGCGGCACGACGCTAGCAAAATCACAATAAAAGAAGCTAGTGGGCATAAATAGGCCGTCGTCTACAGTGCATAACAAGTTTTACACGTTAAATATTTACTCGCTATGTACTACAGTTTTTTTTTGAAAATGTGATCCGAGTTTCATATCATATTTCACTGCTAAAATATACGTAGTTAGTTCAAAGGATTTCCAACTGCCTTCGGCAAAGATATCGGCTTCAACTGACACAACTACAAACAAACAAGGCTTATTATCCGCATCAATCCATCCGTATAATCCATAGTCGTTTGCACTCAATTATTTAAGTTCGCATGAAAAAGTTAGCTCGATTCCTAGGACTAGGAACCTAACAAGGTAGACTTTCACTAGTGAAAGCCTTTACTAGAATTGTTGGCCATTCTTATAAAATCCCTTTTTGCTCAAAGTTTTATTGAATTTATTAGTATAATAGTACTGCGCTTCAATTCAATAGAAACCAAAAGGAACGATAAGCCCCCCTCATCCCTTTTAAAATTACCGCACGTTGTACGTACATTGTATAACTGCCAGTTACTACATATTCATGGTAGTTTCTAGGAACTGTCAATTTTGACTGGTAAACTTTTCTATGCCCTGTGACTTCCCTTTTTTCCTTAGAGCTCTTTTTTGAAGGGAAGGAAATGAAGGATGGAGAAGATTTCACATTAAAAAAGGATGCCTTAGGCTTGTTTCCGAGGTTTCCCTGTAAGGGAAATGCCTATAGCACAGTCACTTACATTTATTTAATTTATATCTGTACAACTTTCCCCGAGATAAATTACATTTTTCATCCACGTACTGACTGGCATGTACATACTTTGGGAATCATTAGAATTCTGCTGGTGTCGTCTGGAGGGAGCCGATCACATGATGTTATAGATGAAAGACTATTGCAATTTGTGATGCGGCTTTCAAATTACGACGTACGTAGCTATGATAGGGTGTATGTGTGTGGAATTAATTCAATGGCATTGACACACATTTTATATTGGAGCTTTGGAAGTTAATCACCGATTTTTACTACTAGACATCGCTGGAATTGAGAGCGGGATTGGCATTAGGACGTTATACATGGAATGCGTAGTGAAGTGGAAAGCAATTTGAAATAAATTGTACTAAGTTTTTTTTTTGAAAAAAGGTACAATTTGAAAATTACGCATTCAGAATTTGTTTCCATAAAGTAGATTTCCGTAGATTCTGTACCAATAGGAATAATTGTAGAAGAATTATTTCATTAAATTCACATTACTGGATTCACCGCGCCCCACAGGACGAACGTTGCGATGTACTAAATGGAGGTAGTAATGTAGTTACATACATTATCAGTACATGAGTATTATTACGGCAATAAATCCCGTCAGTTTACAGCTTACATTGACATTACTGCGTTGTTACAAGTCGTAAGTCGTAAAGCAGAAGTGTATATGGACAGCATGGAGAATGTGAAAGTTAACTTTTAAGAGCTTAAGCAATTACCACACGCTGGACTTGAGCTACCTTGTATAAACTACCCACCTACCTTTTACGTCCATTTTCATGTTCATTTCCATTTACACGTTATGAAGACAGAATAACAAAATGTAAGGATTTTAGTGATCGTGTATAGGCAGAGTCTTACAAGCGTAGATACATCTGATGCTTACACGGAATACTCAGTCAATACGCTTTGAGAAAGTGAAAGTAGGCAGAATATATAAAATTATGTAACATAATAATATATGTATAGAATGTACATTGGAACATAGCTATGTATCTACATTCTACATCCATCGCTCTTTGCGGTTTCCTGTTGAAGATTGAGTTGGGAGATAATTCATTTGTGCACTATAAAACGAAACATTAAATTTAAATTGTAGTGCATTTATACCTTCCGGTCTTGAGCTCCAGCTCCGGTTCTACTTCTCCACACACACACGACCATTTCGTGGAATAAATTATGAAAGTCTTCCCAAGAACTCACCACTCACCCATCTCCTGCCCCACAGCACATTTTAATATGTTCCATTAGAAAAAGTGGGTGAAAGAGGCCGGAATGCTTCCGCTCCGCTCCTTTTCCTTCCCACGACCACGCACGTTGAGAAGTACATATTTACCGACGCTCTTCAAAGAAAGCACAAAATGCGCATTAGTTACTAGTTATACCCCTTAAGAGGGAAACTAGAAAAAATATGTATGTACCTATGTACATAGGTACTCGTGCTGTGCTTTTGGTGGTGAAAATATCTATGTATGTATATACAGCACTATTATTTTTTTAAATTAAATTTATTTGTAGTTTGTATTTTTACCCTTTCGTAAACACCGAGGAAAATTACGCAAAAATCGTTTTGAAACATCAATTTAAAACTGTATGAGTACCAGCTTAGCAGCAGTACTCAAATGGTAGCTCTGCCCTTTTCAACTACAGATAATCAGGTCATGTCGTAGTTGGAACAAACAACTCAAACAAACCACCATCAAACCACTCAGTTCAGGTAATAAAATATGTTAGGAATATTGACGTTGCTGTAGGTGGAGAGGAAATTGGAAAATTTTAGGATGAAGAAATTCGTGGAAAGATGAAAATGGGGGAAATGTAATTAAAAGTAGCATTAGAGTAAGAAAGAGTGAGACCCACTTCTGCCTCTCACGTCTAGTACCTGTAGGTATCACTATAGTATACAGCATATAGGTCCTGCTACTCTTATACATAAGTAGTGCAATGCTTCCTTCCGTCGATTACAATCTACCTCCCACTTCCTAAGAACTGAAATGAAATGAAATCCCATTTTTATTAAAAAGCACTTAAGGGGAAGAACAAGGACTAAGTTTTTTTGATCTTGTTGTCAACACACATTGCATCTCATTCCCTCCTCCATGTCAAAGCGCGTACAGGAATATTTTAGCATTTTAGAATTTTAGAATTTTAAGAATTGTGATTCAACTACATAGTTATACATACTACTTTTACCACTGTCGTTTCCATAGTACCATAGTCCGTTGCTTTTAGGTTTGGTTTTACCTTGAGTTGAGGTTGCTTTCTTCGAAGGTGGCTATATGCATAGAGGTATGTGTACTTACTATGTGCATACGTAAGTGTCATGTGGTGGTAGATAATTGAATTTTCCATGTAATTTTCCATTTGACTCAAACCATTGAGAATGCAGAAGGAAGAT
Source organism: Dicyrtoma fusca (assembly GCA_034695205.1). Lineage (NCBI taxonomy): Eukaryota > Metazoa > Arthropoda > Collembola > Symphypleona > Dicyrtomidae > Dicyrtoma > Dicyrtoma fusca. The sequence continues at coordinate 10,121 of JAQFZC010005985.1, forward strand.
CATGTAATAGCTACAAAACTCTACTCTAACTAGTAAGTATTCTACAAAGCGTAGGGAGTTAGGACCAAATCTAGTTACACTTACGAATGCACATACAACAAGCATGAAAGAGAAAGTTAAAGTGAAAGTGTGTACCCACAGCAATAAAACCCAATATGATACGCCACGAAGAGTTTTCAAGCCTTTTAGTTCCTAAAATGGGACGGCGAGAAGGGTAAAAGAGAGGAGCATGCTGTCACAAAATAAGATATTAAAGGGCAAGTTTTAATGAAAGTGAAATAAGACTGCACTTAAATTCTTAAATCTTAAACACTTAAATTGTAGAAAATTCTGTCGAGACCATACTCACTGAAGTGTATGGGAGGCCATCTCCATGTGACATACATACGTCTAAATCTAGGTCAGATTCACATTCAGATAATTCCTTCATTTCCAAGAAAATCATTGTGAGTCTCATAATCGCAGTGAAAACACACAGACACAGACAATTTACAATTTTTCTGTGAATATGCCTATACATATGCCCGTGCAGCAGTCTTGCTGCATCCCTGCATAGTAATAATCATAGTATCTGTATGTAACACGTACATATGTATGTATCATAGCAGTCATAATATAATAGTGAATTGTTTGTATCTTTCTTTGGATAGTGGGGGCTTTCAAATCTAAACTGAGGGAAATTCACATTAGTCTCTGTAGTGGGGAGAGTTAGCGTGCCCAATGCAGTAGTTGTAGATGAGTCGTAAAGTGTGTCTAGTACATGCTTAGAATGACAATAATGGGGAATGCAAATCTAATCGTTAGTATTTGACAAGTACCTACGTTCTACTCGCATACATACATATATAGGAACACACCACACTCTCAATGGAATACTACAGACGAGTAGTATAGTGCATTCTACGGAAACTGGGATGCATAGAATTCTATCTAGCTTTATCCGAATTACATAAAACAGACTATTACAAACATTTACATTCTAAACAAAAGGTTTGGTACCTACATAGCATTTCTTAGGGTAGATTAGATAGCACCCTTTGCATCTTCAAGGAGAAAGCTGGCTGTACACACAATGGATCGCAAGATCTCTGCATTTCTGTGTGTGCCTCCGTTCTCTAATTTCCACACCAGTAGTGTAGTGGTCCAGAGGCTTTCTCTCACTTTCTCTCTCTCACTCTCTCTTGCAGTCGCAGTCTTGCCTCTTTCCCTTGGCTTTGCCTGGGATGAATGCAGAACAGGAAAGTGCACTTATGACAAGATGAACCTAGCAATAGTCTCTCAAATAAATTCACACTCGGTCTCCAACTCTCAAGTTGACACAATTTGAATTATGAGTCAGTTGACATAGATATAAGCACATTGGTACTAGTATGGCTATACACTTATAATAGTAGTGTTTCTATCTATGGTGGGTATTTCTATATCTGTATAGGTATATATATATATATATACATATATACCATCAAATAATGTTCACAATATGAGAGAAATGGAAGGAAAGTCTCAATGAGCAAAATTAATTCAAGATGGTTTGTGTTGGTTTGGCTCTGGCTGGTCCTGTTCTTGGCTGATTTCCACTGGCTTACATGCGTAGCTAAAATACTACTGCATATTAAATTATTGTTAATATTAATGAATTTTTTGCAGAGGGTTGATTTTGAGTTTTAAATTTATTAGTCTGTGACTATTGCTATTGTGATGTAGATATTGGCAAGATTATTGACTGGATAAACCATGGTATGTAGTGGGTACTTTATACAATGAACTTTTGGGAAAGAAAGAAGACTTTAGTCTTTGTTTACTTTTGTACAAAGTTTTAGTCTGTACAGTTTTACTATGTCTCTGAAGCACGGGCTAATAATAATTGTTGGCAGTATAGCATGTAGTATTAGTGCTAGTGGTGCATAATGCGGAATTTAGGTTTTGAGATGAACAAACCAATAAAAATTGGCAATGCTGTTAGTGGCTCTTTAGCTGTGTCAGTTGTTAAATTGTTATTTGTTTGGTTTCTTGGAGCACACTTACTTGAAACACTTGAGGAAAGGGACTGCTATTGAGTTGAAATGAAATTGAAATTGGAATTAGAACACAGCGCTCAACGCTGACATTTATGTGCGGGGGACAGTAAACTAAAGTAAACTTATCGTTAGTTTGTATCAGTAATCTCGTTGGTAAAATGTATTTGGCATTTTCAGGACATAATTATACAGGGATAAAAGGAAAGAAAGTAGAAAATAACAGGGCTTATTGAATTACTGTCCCGAGGGAAAGTTAAGTATTCAGTTCTTGTTGGTAATTGGTAGTTACATACTGATGTATACCTACACATAGCACTCTACTCTGTATACTTTGGGCACTATATGTACATATTAACTCTGTAGCCACGTCTGTAAGAATGATTATGGAAGTATTTAGCTTTCCTTTTTACATTCATCCCAAGTGACATTTTTGAAGTTTTTATGAGATCCAAATAAAGTGAAGTATTTTACTTGTTGGGCTGACATTTGACAATTTGACCTCAATTTAGTGTCATCAAAAAGTTTAACTTAGTTTTATACTCAATGAAGGAACTTTCCAAGGATACCTTTTTCCACTTTCTCCTCCAAGAGTGAAAAAGGAGACAAATGACGGGAGTAGTAAATGAATTAAAAGGATTAAAGATTGATTTACACAAAGTGTCTTTGAGAGTGACAGGAGTGCTAGTAATCTCACGTTCACACTTCAAGGTTTAAATAATTATTATTTTATGCTAAGAGACGTTAATTGTACTTTACAACTATTTTCTAAATTAAATTACTAGCAAACCATTGGCTACTAACAGTTACATACATGCATACTGCATACGTAAATAACTGGTAAGAGTTATGTATATTAAAGCCTTTCGTTTTATTGGAAAGCACTTTATGTTCCATAAAATGAAGTAAGACTGAAAGCAAACAAAAAAGGAACAAAATTGTCAATCATTCCGTTTCCGTTATTACTTTATTTAATAAATTAATTCTGCCAAGGTTGAAAGTAAAATTATGCTACATTATTATTTCTTGAACAATCTACCGTCTTTAATCCAATCATGTAATTTAATTTATTAAAAGCTATGTAAT
>JAQFZC010005986.1:0-13221 GCA_034695205.1 Dicyrtoma fusca
GACATCGCGTGACAAGCGGTCGGTAGTGGTTCAAAATTCGACTTTTTAGCGTGACGTACTTAATGAATGACCCCTTAGTGGATTTCGCAATTTGACTTTCTCTCGATCGTGTCTCGAATCTTGAGTACCTAAATGAGTTGTGCATTCTTGTCTCTATTTTTGTGAGTTGTATCATTGAGTAGTGTTCTCTAATTTGGTTTTGCATACATTGGTTAATTCGAACGGACGCAGACGTACGTAGGAATGCTAAAATACGTTCTCATTTAATTCCATATTTTGCATCTCCTACTCTTTCAGCCAGCCAACAGCAGATGCAATCACAAGGGGAAGGGATTGTAAAATTGTAATTCGCCTCTCAGTCAGTAGCGTGCTTGAATACCTGCCTCAAAGTAGTCAATACCTAAGCGCAAAGCACCAAAAAGCATATATTTATTGAAAAATAGAGATACAAACTTCAGTACCTACAGCAACTACCAGCAACCAGCTAAAACGTATGACAGGACAGTACGGCATCGCACATTTCCTACGTTTAGGAGGCGGTGGGCAGGAGTACGGCAGTATTTACACTATTTAGTACCACAAGATACGTAATTGGTTTTAAAATGTTTACGTAATTCGGAGGACTGCGATGTTTACAAGACATTAACAGTAGGTATATGTATTTAAAAGAATTCATTTTAAGGTCCCTATGTTACTTTCAGTAGATGTAGTTGCATTACCTAAATGCTTTTCAATGAGCTTGAGCTAACTCGACGCAAGTGTTCAAGTAGATTTGCGTTAGCTCTGTAATAGGTAAGTATTTTTACTACTGGAGTCAGAAACGAAGTCGATTTCATCCCGAGCTCAATATTTCATCCCGTCAGCGCTTACTGTTTTTATATTTTAGACTAAATACCTAGTACCTAGTTTTTAGTCAAAACTCGCATCACACCTGCAAAAGTTAAATTAACATTTTCTCAGTGTGTACGTTATTGATATTAAATTAAAATTTTGTTTTACCACATATTATTCCTTTGTAGGTGAGATAGGTAGAGTTCATTTTGGAGACCAATAAAACTTGTAAACGTACTTAGGGACTACGAATAACGTGAGCTACTCGTTTACTTTACTCAACAATTCAATAACTGCCGTAACAAGTGAACAAGAGCGTAGAGTAGAAAAACGATGTGTGGACTGTAATTTTCCTCGTGGTTATTGCACATCCTGTAAATTCACCTTTGGTGTAGTTGTTACGTTATTCAAAGAATGAACTTGTAAAAAATAGAAAAGTGGAACTCTGAGGATGAGCTGAATTTACACAGCGTACTCACGAATTATATTTCAGTACGCTTCAGTATGCATGTGACAGGAGCATTAAACCCCAGTAACTGTTACTATCTACTGGGTCGATGTATAAAAGGGAGTCCTCTGGTATAATAATTGCTTCCATCAAGAATCATCGGAAGTCCTTGTGGTATCTACAATTAACTGATTGTACTAAATTGTACTCGTATCTGATTGTATTACATGAATGGCTTAACAGTACAGGCACTGCACTTGTGTAGTCAGTTAGTAATTAAATTGACATTGTTACCTATTCGTTCTTGCTCTTGTGTGCGTGCGAAAAGATAAAAGGTAGGAATTTTCATATTTCATAAAGGGAAATCATTGCTCATTGTTAACTGCAATGCGTTGGACTTGAGTACAAACACAGACGTTATTCCGCTTTATGAAAAGTCATTAATATGAAAATCGCCAGTGAACTGTACAGTCTGTGAGCCTAAGTTCTACACAAAAATTATCAGTGGGATATGATAGAAGAACGAACCAAACAGATTTTTAAAAGAATAGGAAACAGGTGCGTGAAATACTAATTTCTGGAATCTTCAGGAATTAATTGGACTATACTAAGGACCCCATTACTTGCAAGTCCCACTTGTTGACCTTTAGACTTTGCAGTGTTTGTTCTTTTGTTCTGCATTCCATGGGGTCGTAGGTCATTGAAAGTTATGACACCAGGTCATGCTGACAGTTCCTTTCCACGGGACAACAGAGTGAGACTAGATTAACAGTACCGGCAATACAATAAATACTAGGTTGAATCTGGATCGAACATACCAAGCACAATCAATCCATGGGTCCGTGGTGAAGATTGCTACGAATTATAAAATTATATGTGATAGGATATGTTTATATTATCCTACATACCTAGGTAGGTACATACATACCAAGATACATTCGTACGTACAGCTTTAGTTCAGGTTTATATGTACCCAAATTCCTGTTTCCATCTTTTATAAGTTTTAAACAATTTCATGAGGCTATCTAAAATTACACTCACAAACAATTCCAGCGATATACTGACATTAAATGACCTAGCAGGCGTTATGGGGCAGTGTTGTTTAATATATATTTAGTAGTATGATATTTATAAATTGAAATCTTGAAAAAAATAAAACCCTATTTTTAAAATCGCATATTTTTCCCCCAAGTATTAAATAGTCTTAATTTTATTTGTCTAAAAGCCTTATTTTTGACCCCAGAGGCGTGGCCTCAGTGCCCTGTACATAAACCACTGTAGGTGGCTGCTGTACCGAGTTTCTGGGAAATAATGTCTAATTATATATATCCCCAGTGAGCGTACACAGATCTTGGTTGTGTCGCTGTGTCAATGCCGTATTGTAGGCTCCTATTGCATCCTGTTTACAGGTGACGGTCGGGAGCTAAATTATCTTTTTGTTTGTAGCTGAAACGGTAACCAGTAGATTCAATTTTTCTTTCAGTTTTCCTGAAACAAGTTATTACATAGTAGCTATTAGCTAAAAGTTCCTTTGAAACCTGTAGCCAGGGTCTTCCCCTGGTTTTAACCCGGGTGGCTTTTATGGCTTAAAATGGTTTTAACCGGCTTTTTTTTCGTTTACGATTTCTGGCTTCTGGCTTAAATGGGTACAATAAACGTAAGAAGATATACTAGTATGTATGCTAGTATGTTAGCAACAAAAATCATTTTCCCCGTTTTCAAAATTAAAACCAATAAACCACTTTTAGCCTTTAATTTTGGCCATCTTTCTCGAAAAAACTGCAACTTTGGACTAAACCTGACTCTAGCGAAGTGGCATTTAATTGGAATTATTGCTGTTGGATTTTATTGTGAGATGTTCATTTACAACTTTACAAGTTGATTGTTGAGCAGTTGGACGTTCACTTTGAGTAGCAACTCTGAACTTGTACGTACACATCACACAAGCAGAAGCACCCTAAAGTTTACTCTGCACTCGTCCCACAGTGTACTTGGGCACGTTTTATTTACATACTCGTTAAGATTGGTGCAAGTGAAGCTATGCAGTCTTCTTTGCTACTCTGTCGTCATAGTCATCGACCGTATATCATTTATTCACTCGCTTCGTCAGTTGCTTGAACTCGCAGAGAGTTTCTGTTTTGAGTTTTTCTAGGCTGTGTAATGTTAAATTGGCAGGAGTAGGAAAGGCAGTTAATTGTTTATATCAATAACAATCGGAAAAATCTGGCGAAAATACTTTGTACAAATGGCCCCAGTTTTCAGCCCAATATTCAGATTTATTCTTGTGTTGTAGGCGTCCCAGCTGAATTAACTTTCGTACAAGTAAACAATGTTAAAAAACGAACGAGTGTTGTAGCGAAATGAATTTGTAAGAAAATCATTTTTCCTCCATTTTGTACTATATTTCTTGCTACTAAAATATGCAAATAGTAGAGACGATATTTTGTATATATGTATATGCCTTTGCGCTACGTTGGTATTGAGTTACATTGTACGTATAGTATTGGAGTGTAATAGCCGATCAGATGGCTTAATCATAAAATAAATCCAGGTTACCCTTGTCGTCGGACAAAAATATGTTTGTACTAAGGGGGTATACGAATGTCAAAACGGGTATCACGACATGACTGGTGTAGACACACCACAGTTGTTATAGCAATAAAGGTTTTATACTGGCTTTTTGCTGATGTGACAGGCTTCTAATAATGGGGGTTTTATACTTATAATCAAACTAAATTAGGTAGTTTAGAACTAATCACGCAATAAATTAAAACAATGCCCGATGATACGAGACTGACATTTAATTATTTTACTTTAGATTAGATAACAAAAAGAACACGGTAATAGAGCGATGAATGGCATGCATCATTTAATAATCCTCAATTTTACGAGAAACGTTGGTAATTATTTGTCAGACTTTATTACATTTTAAATTACACTGTTTTGTCTTTATATTTACCTATTTAAAAGGAGCTGCAAAGTCACATAGGTACGCATACACACGAGTATAAATATGCGTTTTAAACTTCAGCGAGCTCTGCAGTGGCAATATTTGTCCTTAAACTATCGAAAATCGAAAGTAATGAAAGAAGTTACATTTAGTTCAAATCAGAGGAAATCTTCTTAAAAGCGAATTCGAATATTGGTACGTGCCTAGTCACTGTATTTCTCTCTCAGATGTGCGGACAAATTTTTCAAGGTGGTTAGGGAGCGTGCAAGTATTACGTGATACGAAAATGCCTCAATTTTGACGCCTTCATCATCAAAATCAGTATGCACATGCTTAATATAAGGGATAGGAGGGGATACCTAAGAACCCCTACCCCGAGCCTATCATCACGTAATACTTCCATGGCCCCATTATTTATACCGTTATACAGCCATAAACTCCCACGCCATAAAATAGCAGCTTTGTAGGGAAAAGCTCGTAGGCTCCTACAACCGTACAGCCGAGTATAGCGAGTTTTCACTGAATTATGGCAAAATTCCTGTAATCATCGCCTATTACCTAATAAGTACCTTTGTTAAAAAAACGTTGCTGTTTTTCCGTAACACTTCCATGCTATTGAAATGCAAACAAAATGTCAAAAATACGTGTACCCATACTGTCATGCCAATGGAATCAGTACGACTAATTTTCTTGAACGAAATATAAAAAAAGTCCCATGGATACGAAGTACGGCTGGATATCTTCCACGTCGGATTGTCTTTACAAAAATCTAGATTCGATGCTACCTGGTGGGGAAAAATTCTGTTGACAAACTGCCTTGAACAGGGCAGGGATAAACCATATACTGCAACAATAGATACCTTTATTAGGTAGGTATGGTAATGGTATGGCTAGCTTCTTCGATTTTCTCGTCATTTAGGATACTTATGAACAAGCTACATAGGGATGTCACAAATTATCTTGCGGTGCCACGACTTGTGGAACATATGAGCCAGAACCAGAATTTTCGTGTGTAGTTTATAGACAGTTTAGAGGACGTACCTATATCCCAAGATAGTATGAATAGTGCGTATCTGTTATGTAGGTTCACAGTAGCAAGTAGGGAACTACTGTTTGCGTTTTTGGAGCCTCGTTTAAATAGCGGCGATTCCGAACAATTATCCAACAATATAATAATTACGTAAAACAGATAAAAGGAAGCCTAGGGTTAACGGTATTGCGTGCAGCACAGCATATTTTACATCGGTTGAGCACAATCCCCTTTAGAATCCCTCAGATTCGCTCAAGTTACGCTATAAAGTGCGTTGCTCTGTTGCTTATATACATACTATTTTAATTATTACTTAAATTTTTATATTTCGAATAATTTTGTTTTTATTGTTTTACAGAAAGAAGACGTTTGAATTGTTAAGGCTTTACGTAAAATTGGTGAAAAAGTTTGCAGTTACAGTCACAACAACTTAGGACAGAAATGCCTGTCAAAGTTGAAATTACACCTCCTCCACCCGCAAATTCCAAGCAGCCTGGTGTGACACCCTCACTCCTTTATAATGGTTCAAGGTTCCAAGGTCATCAGAAATCAAAGGGAAACTGTTATGATGTAGAAGTTGTCCTACAGGTAAATAATCGCTGTTTGCAGGAGTGTACGTAATGGAAGTAAATACGTATAAGTGGACTTATCAGTCATCAGTCTATCAGTGTAATGATGTAATTTTTCTTCTGATAATGAGCATTTGAAAGCAACCACGAAGTTGCCAAATTGGCTCTAGTGATTATCCTAATACCAATAAACTAATAATTACAATTTAGTGATTAACAATTGACCACTTACTAGTTTGTTATCCAGCAGACAAGATGCTCCCAGAAAAAACGTGCTCGATGCCAAAGTAGGAACAGTAGGACTAAACAATCCCATGTAGTAAAATACTCCCAATAATAGTGGCATAATTAAAGCAACAACAATCACTCGTAGGGATCATTCAACAGGTACGTCCCGGAAAAAACGTTTTCTCCACTACTGTCAGTCTGTAACTGCGGAACGATGATCTCACGATGCCTTTACATTTTACAACTCACTGTACCCTTTTCACGCTTGTCGTAAGCCACCGTCGAACCTATGAACACACCTGAAAAGACAAAGCAACCGGTGTGTTGACTCTTTCTACTGACAAGGGGCATACCATGTTGTGTGGCAACCTTAATTAACCTCAGTTGTAAGCAAGGTTACCACTACTCAAAATAATAACTTCAAATTTGGTTTCGTGTAGTAATGCAGCTTTAAGTCACTTCCAACTACTTCCAAGTTGTCCTCTTTTAAGTCTAAATTTTTTGAAGGAACTTAATCCTAAAATATAAAACACCCAACTGTTGCCGTTAAAATATAGTAGACAGTTAAGATAGCATATACATATAATAGGACCTACGTTATGTTTTTGTAATACATTGAACACAGTGCGGTCACAAGTTATGTATTGTAATAAATAATGCATGACAACAAGGGGGTCGGAACAAGGGTGACAAGGGTATTAGGATATGTGTCGGTGTCGCGAAATTAGCTTGACATGGTGTCGATGGTGGGTGAGAATTTGGTTATTTAGCCATGACGACTCGCATGTATGATCCCTAATAAACTAGTCCAATTGTTGTAACTTTAATGAACCTACCTACCTACTTTAGAAGTTCTAGCCTATAGATGCTCGGCAAAATCCGCCTATAGGCCTATACCGACAAAACGAAATTTTAAAAAAGTGTAATTAATAAATGTTTGTTTCACATTTCCTGATTTGTGTACATATTTCTAGAGTATTAGTGTATTCCCTTAATTTAATTTTTTTCTGTTTATTTGGAATTTCCTGCATTTATATTTGTTTGCTTAGGTACCTTAAACATTAATTGTTTTTACAATAATTTCCGGATTTTTCATTTAGAATATCATGAGTTAAAATATCTAGTGATTTTTTTTATTATAAATATTTAAATTTATACTAAAATACTTATAATTTCCTCATTTCAGCTTGAAATCAGGTTTTAACTGTTCCCGATTTTTTATTATTTCCTGGGGTTCGGGGCAAACCCAGGAACGGTTTATGAACTAGGCAAACCGTTTGCCTAGTTCATAGTTATGCTTTCCTGTTTTATAATTAAAGCTAAACTTTCTGGCTGATTTTCCACTTATGAATTATGATTAATGACATACCTAATTGAAATCTCTCGATTTGTCTTTATTTCTGTATTCATTTACATTATCTTATTTCCGTTTAACTTTCAGTTACATACGTACACGGCTATATAATGACAAAAAATTTTAAACAGCCAACATCCGGACCTTTTTAAAAAAATGCACCTAATCTATACACATAATTACTTTACGTCAAAAGATTTTCACGCCTCCCTATGATCTCGCCTAGAAGTCGTAAAAATCAATCGCCAGCTTAGCCAATACGCCTATACGGGCACCAATATAGGTAGACGCGTTTTGTAGGCTAGGTGAACATATCTGCTTAGGAGTGTTTTGTCCACCGTTGGCGATTGGCATCGGCAGAATTTTGCCTGGGAGGGAGGGATTTGTCTTGCCTTCTGTATGGTATATCGCGTCTACTTCCGTTCATTGATCATAGCAGCTTCTCTAAAAGAGAAAAAAAAAGAACACAGAGTTTTATTTCTGTGGTTAAAACCTGAAAAGTAGTCTGTAGATATGAAACTACGCCAGATGAAGTAGTACTTTAAATGTAATTTCCGATTTATTTGTATGCCATAGTGACTACGTAAGTTGGGAGAAGCCATGTTTAATTAATAAAGAATTGTAAATGTTGACAGTATGTTGATGAAGACAATGGCTACCTCTGTGGATATCTGAAGATCAAAGGCTTGACCGATGAATACCCAACCTTAACCACGTTTTTCGATGGGGAAATTATTAGTAGAAAAAACCCGTTCCTAACACGAAAGTGGGATGCAGATGAAGAAGTAGACAAAAAACACTGGAGTAAATTCACAGCTTTTCATCAGTATGCCAAGACATTCAACTCAGATAATTATGACTACGAAGCCTTACGGAAAACCGATTATGTTTTTATGCGGTGGAAAGAACATTTCCTTGTTCCAGATCACACTATTAAAGACATCTCTGGAGCTTCCTTTGCCGGATTTTACTATATATGCTTTACAAAGTCGGATGCCTCCATAGAAGGTTATTATTATCACAGAAGCTCGGAATGGTACGTTTTGTTTGAAATACCTTCAGTAGTTTAGTTAGTACATATATTGTGAGGTGTACGAGTGGTGGTACATGACACTACATGATATGATTTGTGTAATAGCTAAAATATGAAATTAACTATTTTTTCAGGTTCCAATCACTTAACTTGACTCATATACCTGAGAAGAGCATCCAAATTTATGAGTTTAGATAAAGTTAGTAAGATTAATGTAGCGTAAGTGTAGTGCAACCTTTAGCCTCAGCCTCGTATCCAGCGGCAGAATGAACGCTGTCAGTCTTCATTTAGTTTCCCACTGAAACTTAAAATCCATTTTCATTGGGACGTGTCAAAGAAGTTTCCTCAACCACTACAATGAGCACCTACGATCACTCAAGGCAATCAGACCAATAATCCCTACAGCAGTCAGCGTGCTTCAGCTTCTTCAAGTGTACCGGTACTATGTTATTATTTTTATAATAATATTTTTGCTTTGTTTATTGTATTGTTACAGTCACTAGAATGTAAAGTGTTAAATTTAATTGTCCCAGACTAAACTGTGTATACAATAGTAAAGTCTTCTGTTAAGTTCTAATTCCCTGCTGATCCCTCATGGAGCTTTCATTTTTTGAGAATTACTTAACGCTTGGAAGTTAAAAGTGAAGAATTGTGGCTACAAGGATTGGCTTATCACTAAAGGGATTCTCTCCTGTTATAATCTGTATAGTCGGTGCTCCGGTATTTATTGTTTCTTACTGATGCCTGTTTTTGTTGATGCCATTGTCAAACTTGTTTTCTTTTTCTGAAGATTTCGGTTTTTTCGTTTGCCTACGTGCACGTGGGAAATTCTTTGATTTTACAAAATCTAATTTTTCATCTCGATGAGGTTGAATTAAGTCAGAAATGCAATAATTGTTAGTATTTCAGCTTCAGCGTGTTAATAGTAGTTTGCTGTCATTGAGTGGACAAACTTTGTCGTTTTACTATGGTTCTACATAGGGTATGGCATAATTTTATTGACGGTATGTGTAATTATTGCTAATTGCTACTCGGATGATTAATACCAAGATCGCACCAGTCAATTGTGGTGGTCAAGTATTATAAAAAACATACTTGAGAACAGGCTGAAAGTAACGACCGGAGTTTTTAATCTTCAGATCGTTTTACTATAATTAAGTATAAAGGTGGCAATCTCGTGGCTTTCTCTGTATGTGTGTGAATATTCGGTTGTAAGCGTACATCAGAGACGCTGACTTTGTGATTTGTTCTAAAAATGCCAAAAATCCAAGATGCCCGAAGTTCATAATGAATTTTACGGAACTTTAGTTGTTATCAATTATGAGGCATATAATATTAATTTATGGTCACTTACTCAAATAACCTGATTTCGGTACATACTAGGCGTATCATTTAAAATCCTTGGTTTGAATTATGGATGTATGACTATATAAACAAAGTAATTATTAATTACATTTCTGTGCACGCCTAGCTTTACTTGTAGTTTTAAGTTACACTTAATTACATTATTCAACGTACAACCAATAATAGCTATGAAATGAATTTAATGAGTGTTTTATATGAATGGTATGTGCTTGGTCAGTTTTAATCAGTGTACTCATCGCATCTGGATGATACAATTACGTATGTATTATTCGCAATGACTCATATTTAATTTAAAATTCGTAGTTTTTTTTTATTTCTTTACTCATTACTTACTCAGTTTGATTTGCCATGATTTTTTTCATCTTCATGTTTTCCAGAATGGCTTTAATAAAAGTAACTTGTTTTACTTACGATTAATTAACTTACTTGAGAATTGGTTCTTTGTTTAGCTAATCATTTTTAAGTTAACATATCGTTTGCAGCTGGCTGCTATTGTTGGACCCATTGATTCCTACTCTCTGTACAGTGCGGACCTGCGTGCTACTTCATTACTAACCTTTAAATTTCCCTGCTTTTGTTCAGCTCGCATCAAGGAAGTAACTCACGTTCACAGCGAAGTACTGTATTTAGATAAGTAAACATATCGCTATTGCTAAAGAATGTTATACCATTTCGGAGAGTATTTATTGCCTCACCACGCTTTTTTATACCTGAAATATTACATCCAGCAAAGAAGTATAGTGTATGTATGTATGTAGGTAGTTGAGTTATGAATTTATGAAGGGGTAACAGTCACAGTTAACTGCATGTACAAGACGTAGCTGGATAGATTAAATTATTGGCCCCGGATAGTCCGACGAATGGTGAGCAGAATTTGCAACATATTACCTATGTTCGCCTTTTCTTGCCATACTAACACGAATCAACGATTTAAAGAAGTCATCGAAGTTTCGGTTTCATGCTAGTTGGTTTGTCGCGAAAATAATTTATTTTTATTCGAGAATTCAGCTTGGAAAAGAAACCGTTGTTGATTGGCTACCGTCTGGTTGATTTATATTTTAGTGTTCTACATTTAAGCCATAGATGAAACAAATGCAAGTTTTTTTGCAGCTGTTTAGTCGTGAGCGACTTTACCACACCCGAAATCATACTTACAAAATTTGTTACTTTACGGACACTTCCGGTTCCTTTGTGTTTTCATCGGCATCCAAGCTAGTTGTCCTTCCTCTTATAAGTGGTAGATTATTTCTGGATTGTGTCCTTTAAAGTTGCACCGCAGCTTCAGCTATCATCATAACCACTGCAGTGTAATTTCAAGAGACTCTGTGACAACCGTTCATAATCTTCAGTGGTCGTGATTCAAGTTACTCTGCAGGAAATCAAGGTAGCTTGACTTAAAATTGAAACCCGCTCGGTAAGCGAAAAGGTCAACCTGCCTTGGTCGAAATTTCGAAACCAAGATAGCTATATTGTAATCTTCATGGTGATTGAGTGTTATTGTTTGTTATAATTAGTATGGATTTGAAAAGGAGGAAAAGAACCTGCAAGCTGGTCTTGGATTACGATATTTAAAAATCACCAAATGATAAATGTTAACCTAAACTACGATTGTTAATAATGCAAAATTTAAAATAATTAAGGTATAGGAACTAGGAATGATGTACTACTTTAAAATATTACCAGTACCAGCAAAGATAATAGATTGACAAAGGTAATCTACCCTGGATAAAGGGCTAATAATTTGTAAGATGGTGGTTGTATGAACTGAGGCCAAATTGACTTACGGCGTTGTACATACTACTTATGTATTAGTGTCCTCGACTCCAGTCTAACTTTTTTATGTACTCAGTCTCACTTTCCACAGTCTTCTAATTAACAGCAGATATAACAACTAGTTGCAGATGTAAACATAAAAATAGCATTATTTAACTTAGTTTGCCTAATTCTATACTCTTGTTGTCCGTAATTGGAAAACATTAATTCATTTTGATGAACTTACTTGACAACTGAATAAAAATAAATCAAATCAAATCAAATCAAATTTGCGACTATTCTTGTTAGTTTCAATTTTTTGGAAGAAGTCGAACTGCCAAAAGTCGTTCACTTCTCTTATTTTTCAGTAAGTTGAACAGGGAGGCGCAGTAGTAACTTCACTTATTGTCAGTTACGTTCAGTTACAAGAAAGTACTCATTGTATCTAGATTACCACGTACATTAAAACGCTAGGTTACGATTGCATTGGGGACACTTAGTACAAGACCTATTATTACTGACTTAAATAATAAAATTATTATGATTTATTATTAAATTAAGCTTTCCACTACACTTGTGTCTATTCCTCACCTCTAGGTTATAAAAATAATGAAGGGGGGTAAGTGTTACTATGTGTTACTATGGTTAGAATAATTACGTATTTATATAATGTTTAATAAATTAAGTCGTTTCGGTATAAGCATGTAGTGTGGTTCTCAATTACCAAGATTGGCGTTGTCAAGTTATTGGGTAGAAGTAGTGAAAACTTTGTAACAATGACTAGAAAGGAGAAAATTAAAGCGAATATTCACTGACCACTTACAAATAAATCAAGTGTGTATTTTCATAACACGTATATATTTTAGATAAGCTGAGGAACTTCATTTCGAAGTACTTAACTGGCACTGGGCCAGTGCTATCCTACTGCAGTAAAGTGATGGGTTTCTATCAGAAGCTTAGTGTAGTGGGCATACCAAATCTGTAAAATGCGTAGAGGTGTCTTTACATACTACCGCATACCGGTAATAATAATAATGGTAGTCTACATCCTACAATTAGCATTATGTGCACAAAACATTTGCATCCGATTCTTTGATGCTAGAAGTCAATCAACTTGAAAGATATTAAGGTCAACCTGGAGACACTAATTCCAATAACTGGAAGGTAATTTGATTATTATTTGTACATTTGTAAATCATTTCATAAAACACCACTGTAATACTGCCTAAACTGAAACTGGCATTCATATAACGATTATTCCGAAATCCCAAAACTTAATTGCTAATACAAGGGTTAGGTTGGAAAGGACGAAATCCAGGGGCAGCCATTTTTCAAATTTATTCCTAATCAAAAAAGTAACCCCTCCATGATCCAAAACTGAAAATCTTGCATGTAATACACGAAAAAGGCGATGTTTTGAGAATTAGGGTAGAAACCAGGCTACATGAACATCTTTACTATGACGACCACAATCTACAACCTACGGATCTATAATACGAGACGCGATTAAGTCACGGAGCGATGGTTTCAAAGAGTCTTGGAAATGCTAGGAAGACGTTGCAGCAGGTAAGTTTATTATTAGTGCGTACACTCTACCAAATCACCACATCAAAAACGCATCAAAAGTGCCAAAAAGTGAGTCCTATTTGCCGCATCATAAT
>JAQFZC010005987.1:0-13219 GCA_034695205.1 Dicyrtoma fusca
GGGGGGGAGTGGGGACTTCATCTCATTGTACGAGTCGGTGGTGGATGTGCAAGGATGCGAGGAAATGAGGCCGCTCACTCTTGATGCTCTCATTAATAAATACATGCCAATGAGAGTAAGTAGCTGAGACATGCGAGAGCAATCTCTTCGGCTCTTAATTATTATCTTGTTTCTGTAGGTCGTAGGTCGTAGGTACTTAATTTAAGATGCTTAATAATTGTTAATAAGATGCAGCCCATTCTTCCCCTTTCCTTTTAGGGTTACCTTCCCAATTACACAGTTACATGGAACCCTAACCTCAGGAATGGGACTAACAAAAGGCAGAAATTCGCTAATATTCTTGTCAATCGCAAGGCTTTCCTGTCCTTCGCTCAGACTCACGTCAATCGCGCCATTTCTCTAACGTACTGCTAAGGTTTTTTGAAATGTATTTTTGTTTAATTGAATGCAGGTCTCCAAGGAAGAGCTGTATTATCCCCAAGTAATATGTAGTTCTTGCAATTACGCACTTGATGTAACAGTCGAGTTTTTTAAAAAGGTTGCTGCTGGTCAAAAAATACTGTCGAAAATAATTAATGAAAGCAATCCAGACAAAGACCCCGTCTCTGAAGAACCAAGTCCTGTTGAGTCCCCAGCAATGTTCTTTTCGAAAGAAAACCCAGTGTTACTTGCTCCGAAACGAAGAGGAAGACCGAGGAGGGATCCAAATGTGATTAAGACTCTCAAACCAGCTCCAGCCTTGCCTTCTGAGTATTCAGAGTCGAAGCCAAAGCGCCAGAGTCGAAGACCACTCAGATATAACCCTACAGACTCTAATTCTAGCTGCTGCCAAGTTAAAGAAGAAGCAGTTGATCATTCCACAGCAAGTACAAAGGAAAGCGCTTTCCCATTTTTAAGTCAACAACTCGGCTCCCAAGGAAACAATAAGCTAGCAAATGCGGATGACTCCATTTTAGCTGTCGGCGGAAACTCTACTCCGCAACTAAAAACCGTAATTCTGACCTGGGTTTAATTTTAAAATGAGCATGTTCTTCATTAGTATACCAGTATGTCTGGTAATTGGTGTATTTATTAATTTTATTTCAGAATGCCTTGCTTCTGGGAAATATTTCCGCCGAATTTACTAGCCTAACGCATGGAGAAAACATAATCGATTTGTCCAGACTTAGTGTCATTATGGACGGTGATGAAGAAACAGATCCTTCAGCTTTGGAGCCCATCGGGTGTACCTCCAGTGCAATAAAATACAGCAAATTAAATGGCTCCACGACGCTGGACGACTCCTGCAATCCACTCCAGGAAACTGCAAAGGCGTCGAGCAAAATTGTTTCGCATTATTTGATGAGTGAGCGGAATAATTCCATGGTTTCCATGAACGCTAGTCCGGTGTCAGACAAAGTTGACAATGACAGTGACTCTAGTGTAAGAACAATTGATTTCGTTGTGAAAAAGAAGACAAAGCGAGGGAGAAAAAAGAGTCGTCGAAAGAATATCAAGAAATCTTTACAATGTAATTTTTGCAAAAAGGAATTTTCGCATCCCTCATCTTTAGCGTATCATCGAAACTCAGTGCACAGCAGTGACAAAAAATTTGTTTGTAAAGTATGCAAAAAAGCATTTTCACATAAGCAATTACTCACTAACCATGCTTACGTTCATTCTGACGAGAAAGGGTTCAAATGTGAGCTGTGCCCAGCAAAATTCAAAAGCAAGTGAGTGTGTACTTTGCCCTAAAGATATAAATGAATAGCTTCAAGGGAATGCATGTAGACTTTCTTACTCGGAGGCATTTGAATGTAAGAGCTAATTTGGAATGCTGTAAATCCTTCTAGAGCCAGTTTGTACACGCACAACAAGTCCATCCATACGGAAAATAGTCGGTACACTTGTGACCAGTGCGGCCAGCAGTTCAACCTGAAATCCTCCTTAAAAGCCCACTTAAGGCGCCACACGGGAGAGAAACCCTACGCTTGTGAATTCTGTCATAAACAATTTTCCCAAAAGAGCAACTATTCGGAACACAGGAGAATTCACACTGGGGAGCGACCTTACAAATGTGATACGACCAACTGTGACAAAGCCTTTACAACTGCCTCGCAATTGCGCAATCACAAAATGTAAACTGCCACATTCAAGAGACATAATAATTCCTCTGCTAATTGCACTCTTTTATGTTGGCTGTGTACACTTAATTGCTTAACATTTTCTGTGATTACTTTGGCAGAACTCATTCAGGGACGAAGCAGTATTTGTGCTCCATTTGCGGTCGTGGATTCACTCACAGCGAAAATTTCAAATATCATATGCGCCGACATAATGGGGAGAAGCCGATTGAGTGTCCTATTTGCATGAAACCTTTCACCGAACCTTGCTCCTTGAAAAAGCATTGGCGTCTACACACGGGAGAGAAGCCATTTGCTTGTGAAATATGCAACAAGCTATTTTCGGATCCCTCAAACTACGCAAAGCACAAGAAAGGGCACGTGGACGAAGTCTTGTCTAAACCGGTCAATGTTTCTCTGCTGGACCTTGAACACAAGACGCCGGGGTCGCAAGTTGACGTTGTTTCTGGAGTTGAGTCTACAGATCAGGAACCAGATCACTCTTCAGTTATTACGGGACCAGACCAAGTCGTTCAAGGTTCTTTTTTTAAACAGTTGATTCAAGTTTTTCCATTTTGGGCTAGTTTTGCATTACTACACCGGCACCGCCTAAAATCAGAAAAAAATGATTAGCTAGAAATCCATATTAGATTAGATGTCTGCGGCGAATGCAGGGTGTTCAAACGGAAAGAGTTTGTAATATTAAAAAAAAAAATTAGCAGGATTCAATAATGTTTATAACCGTTCCTCCGAAATCGGAGACACTAGCTGGTTTTGACGGCTAACCGGTTTTGAGGAAATTTTTGTTTGTATTTACTCTTTTGCGCATGGTTTATTCCAAATCGTTACTTATTGTTAGCTTTGTTTTGTTGTTGTTGTTGTTACCATATACTCACTACTATATTGTAGCCTGTAATTTATTTGTTAGTATCAAAAACCATTAGGGAGACTCTAATTTTAGGACAAGTTAGTTAAATTTAAGCAGTACAGTCGTAGAAAGAGGCATAAAATCGTGGAACAGGTTAAAGCTGGTGGATATGGATTTAAATGAAAGAAGAGGCTACTTGTGAACCGCCAAATTGTAAGATTGTATTTGTGTTCTCGTGTGAAACAGGAGTTGGTGATTACAATGAGGAAGACGAATACGTCCACATTCTCAATCCTGAAAACTTGTCTACACTGGAAAGTTCATCCCGGGAGGGCCAGCAAGTAATATATTTGTATCCCGACGATTTGTCCTACTACACAATTACGCTCGCAGATAGCCAAGATCCTATGGAGGTAAATAATTTATTATTAATCATTTCAATTCACTTTTAAACGCGTTTTGTGGAAATAAGACTGGGAATTGAATGATAGCAGTTTTGTCGGTAAAATCCTTTTATTAATTCCACCTTTTACTTTGATAGCTTAGGACGATATGTGAGGTCAGAGTTCATTATATATCATTTTATTGAGTATGGCGACCACTGACCTGAATTTAGATTTCAGATCTTGACTCCCATCTGGGTCAGAATATCCTGACTTCTTGTAATAAAATGATCCGCGCAAAATTCTGTAATAAGAAAGTCGAAATTCGTGGAAATCGGGAAATGTCAAGTGTTGACCCCGAGTTGACTTTCAGTCTGTTTTTTTTAATTTGGTTTCTTAAAAAACGGCGTAGTAGTGGAATTGAGAATCTGCATTTTGATTTCAAAAATCTAGTATATTTCAACAACATCGCAATTTGCTACCCCGCGGGGGGGGGAGGGGGGGGGGGGTGGCCCAAAGAAAATAATTTATATGCAAGAATGCTTTTTATGCTAAATTTTGCAGAATTTAAAATAACATTAGGGTGAAGGCTTGCAATTGTGGTCGCCCCCTTTTTTACCTAGTGTCAACGGTCAACCGAAATCGAACACACCTGGTTTTGAAGTTTCGGGTACCGGACTTCCCATTTAGTATATGTCAGGTTTCGATTGACATTTGACACTGGGTGAAAAACGGGGCGACCACTACAAAGTCTCTCTAGACAAAATTGTAATTGAAATTATGATTGATACTGTATTTACAGACCCCAGAGAAGGGGAGACCAAACTTATGCCAAATAACCGTTGTACTGCAACTTTGAAATTACATATACCACGAATGGGTATTTTTGAAAACTAAAATTATGAGAAATCAACTAACCAGGACTAGGCTATCACAAAAAATGGAATTTATACGTTCTAGAAACTGCTGTCAATTAACGGAATTGTCAGTCAATTATTTTACCATGTACGCAGTTTGAAGAAAAAGCAATTTAAAATGTTGGTTAATTTAATCCCAAGGCAAACATAAATGGGATTTTTAATGTGATCCTTCATGGAAGGTAAAAGGAATGTGGTGGACTAAAAAGATTAAACTTTGAGCTCCATTCGATATTTGAATGAATAGTAAAATGGTGGTGGACAATCCTGCGCTCTCATTGCCTCCTCTTTCTCATGGATCTCCGCAGTCTACGCTTCGGTCTTCGGTCCCCGCACTTTTTTTGACTCTAAATCGCACTCCTCCGGTGCGGTGTCCTCTTGAACGTGTAAACGTGTGGCTTGTATTACCTGTGCACACAATGCTACATACATATGGACGGAAGATCAATTCAGTTAGCAGTCTTTCGGAATGATCGTATCGCACTAATTCGGAATGGGCAAAACTTGGCTTCAACATTTTGTAAACATAAAATATGACGATATTTTGATATTACACTTTTAAAAAGCAAACTGGTACAAAGAATGGACTTTTGCCATTTGGGTAGAATACTGTCGCTGGTATTTTTTAAAAAATGTCGGTACATCTTGTCGCATTTTTGGAATCTGAGGCGACAGTCCCTTGAACATTAAAAATCCACCCAAATGCCGCCCATGCTTCTTACGCCTTTTACGCATGTTGGCTGACGGGGTTTTAAGTTTTATTGGTGAAAGGTGCAATGAATGAGAAGGTCTTAAGGGCTCACTTAATAATTTCAAGGGACTGCCTCAGCACACAGTATTATTACACCTTCTTCGTCTTCCTTCATTTTCCCTCACATTCAGATACTTGACCTAAAGATGAGCATTTTCGTTTTTTCAGTCAATTGAGCCAAATTGTTTGAGCACGTGAGTGCAGCTATTAATAGTGAATCTATATTGGCGTGTGACACTGCAGAGCCCATGTCAGAAAACTTTGTCCATTATTTGTTTCCGTTGGAGAGATTAATGATGTGAAAGAAGAAGGCGTGTCCGTGTGCCGCTGTTGTCGGTGTTGAGTCTGTCCTGCATGGCTATGTTGAAATGACGGGTGCGAGGAGAGTGTAAAGGGAAGACTAGGTCGCAATGCCCGTCCAAGGTTTGTGCGGAATTGAATGAAGATACGTGGATCCGGAATCCGGAGAAAGAGAAGAAAATCGCCTCGTACATTCAAGACCCTCGCACTGGCTTCCTAGAAGAGCACAAATTCCGTCCTTCCATTTATTCATGACTTTTGGTGAAACATTAACCCTGTCATGACCTACGTAGTCAAGTGACGTCGAAAATATACCACGTTGCATGTTATTGTCATACGGCGACAGGGGGGAGGGGGTCAAAAATTCCAAGTTTATGTGAAGCTAGTTTGTGGATGATTAGAATGTAAATTTAATTATTGATTTAAATGACTTAATTCAGGGTCGCCCTCAGGAAGAGCCTTTACAAACTCTGGGAAGCTCCATTACTTTCGCTGCGATGGATGCGGAAATAGCGTCGCAGTATTTCAGCTTGGAAACAGTGTCCCATTCTCCTGTCACTGAGGCGCCTCATGTTGTGGACACTCAAGTGGCCCAAGTGGCTGAAGTGGTGCCTCCCTCCGCATTGTCCACATCCACCGTTGACACACCTGCCGAGGCGGAAAACCCGGAGACTGATGTCAAGACTTCTGTCCTTGAAGAGCAGATGCTGCCAAACTAAATGAACCCTCAAAGTTTTTATTCACATGCTTAAATAATAAAATAATACTGGTGCTTTTTACAAGCTGAGCTTTTACGTTGATGCGTCTATTGGCCTTTCTTCATGTTTTGTATCTGTCCCTGTCACTCTCTGTCTTACATAGTCAACTGTACAGGTACAGGTCGCTACGAATAAACGATTCATTTCTACTTGTTTTTAAAAAAACCGAGTTTCGCCGCCAAACGTATACCTTTTTAATCATTATTATTTATTTATTATTATTATTTATTTTAATCATTAAATTATTTAATGATTTTAATTTTATATCAAATACGCGTATCTGTAGCCACCAGCCACTAAATATTCATAGTGTTATGCACATACACCGAATGTGTCCCATGCGTACAACTATTCGCAACCCCGTGGGCTCCCGTTTTCTGTGTAATTTTATTACTTACCTTCAATGACTAATTATTAAATGACTAATTATTAAATGAATAATTTCTGGACATGCTATATTCAATAATCGCCGGGGTTCGAATAATCGCCGGAGCGCTTATTCTGATTATGCACCAATGCAATGCTTTGGCAGCCCGTGCAGCCAAGCCAGGCTTTCCTTATTACAGATTCAGATAATACTAATCTTCGTTATGAGGAAAGTATTTATAAATTCTTCCATTCCGTAATTCGTGCTCTCAGACCACTTCAAACGTAACTGAAGTTGTAGGTACCCGTACCGTGTTAGTATTTAAAAGTACAAGTAATGTTTCAAGTATCGGAACCTTTTTGGATTTGGAATTATTAAATAATTTCATGGAGCTAGTGAATTGCTTAAAAATTCTTTTTATTCTATATATTTGGAAAAGAAATATGAAAGTAATGTTTAAGCAATTCACTTGATGAAATTAATTAGTAATACAAGTAATTTCTTATTTAATTTGTCCTGAACCATAATTAAATATTACGCAGTGTTTTCTTGAGCCACTGTGGTTCATAAAAGTTACATGTGTTCGCATTTAAGTGTGAAGTACTAATCTGTTTTGAAAATTGGGTTTCGTAGTTAATTTGAGAATGATATATTTTTACCTGAACGCATAATCCCCGGGGATCAAATAATCGCCGGGTTTGAGGCTCAAAGTTTGGATAATCACCGCGGCGGTTATTCGGCCATTTACGGTATGCGTACGATACGTATAGAAAAATAGCAGAGTGGTCTTAAGAAAGTAAGTACATGGTTTGGATTTGCTGGGGTTGGAAAGCATACGGCATGGAAGAAAATAGAAAGGAAAAGATAGAAGGGGACAGCAGCCCAGATTGCTTGGGTACTTGGGTGGCCAATGTCCCTTCCCACCGGGGGATATTCACAGATTAAGTTCAACTTTCAAGTCCAAGAAGCATTCAGTGGGCCCACTCTGCCACCACTGCCGACGACGACGCTTTCTTGGCCCACTCTTGAGAATGGCCATGGTTCCTCCAGAAGAGCATTCGCTCGAAAAGTTGCACATTATAATTTCAGAAAAAACAAGAGTTTTTCAACATAATTTGGTGACTGTCCTTGACATTACGTTCTCTACTAACTCTATATTTTATTTCCAGCCTACAGTCTGTTTATTTCCAGCAAAATTAAAGCTCCCTTCCTGCCACCCGCAACTACCGCCTACTTTCAGCCCAGCCTACTACGGTAGACTCATCTCTCCAATTTCATATACGTTATGTATCTATAATGTAGATTGTAGATTATTTCACATCTTTTGTGTGCAGGATCCAGTTCAGTAGAAATCAAAGTATTCTTGCTGTCTGTAGCAATTGGCCAAAGTGTTCCAAAATTATATGGCTGCAAATATACATAATGCGTTTTACATACAGCATATTTGTGAATGAGTAGGTATGAAAGCATTATTGATGTGTAAAGCATTCATAATTTGAATTGAAACGCTCATAGAGCCGGATCCATGGGGAGGGGTCAACCACATGACAAGTGAATTCGTTGTGGATAAAACCAGGTTTTTTGAAGAACATGACCTGCTAAAAGTACAAAAGTAGAAAAAATATCGGAGAAGGTAATATTCGTAGTACGTCAACCTGCAACTGTAATTTTTGGCCCAACAAATCAAGTTTATTGTTGGACATATAAAAATAGTCTCAAAAGACTTTTTTGTACTATGTTTATGACTAAATGACTGTTAGACCCCTAAAAATTTAATTGTGATCTGGATTAGCGTTCCCCCCCCCCCATCACAACTACCTGGCTGGATTCCTGGATCCGCCGCTGTGAGCAGAATGGAGGGAAGAATTGAGGTTGCTTGAGAAAGCTGACGCTGATTGCTGACTCAAAACTCGACACTCAATCAGGCGCTGACTCACACTTGACGCAGTCACTCGCATCGCATCGCACACACGACTCGGACGTGCTTCATTCGAATTGAGCCAAAACAAAAGAAAATTACAATTTAGACACAACCTCTGACCCCTGGCTTTTGGAGTTGTCGATACTGAGAGAGATTACTGACTTAATACGGATTTTTTGTCAATTGTTTGGATATGAGACGAGATTAAGGAAGTGAAGGTGTCAAGTGAAAGAGAAAGTGCATAAGCGTAAAAGTTAGACACAATTGCAGTTCCACTTAAATACCCCAAAACAAGAGGTTGACGTCGTTACTATGTCTGGGTTTTTTGGTCTTGGAAAGAAGTCGGACAAAGGTAAGACAAGAGAATGCTCATCTACTTTATCAACAAGTATCAGTTTTATTTTTATTATTAATGTTTCGTCTGTGGACTGTCAACTGTTGACTGTAGATCCAAAGTCTGTAAACTTGTTTCATTCGCCTTTTCACCTGCCTCCGCCAGTTAAGTACCTACAGTTAATTGAAAACAGTTACTTAAATGTGACATAGTAGTCATCCAGTATTAATATTTATGTACGTAGTAGCTCTGTTAAATCTTTTAAGTAACCTGATTTGTCGTCCATGTTATTTTTTTAATTATAATACAAGTACATTTATTTCGAGAAACATTTTTAGATCCTATGGTTTTGTAAGTAATTGGTCGTATCGTCGTACGTATAATGTAATACAATCATTTCAATCATATTTGTTATTTGAATAATACAAAAATTAAAACGCTTTTCCGTTTATTCCGGTATTTTAGAAGTTATGAGGGATAATGATCGGGCTCTGCGGAAAGTGGGACGTGATATGGATCGGGAAAGAAGAGAACTGGAACGAGAAGAGAAAAAACTTGTAATTTTATTTTATTTTTAAGTTTTCTTCTTTTTTACGTTTTACTGACAACTGACCCCCATACCTACAGTGGTATTTGATTCCCCGTCCTTGCACAGTGCAGTTACAGATTAAGAGCAATGTTGAATGTAAACAGGAATTAACTTTGGACTCATTCAAATAATGTTTTGACAGGAGATGGAAATTAAGAAAGCTGCCAAAGATGGAAATAGAGAAGTCTTAAATGTTATGGCAAAGCAGTTAGTGCAGCTTCGAAAACAAAAATCTCGTACTTATGCGGCTTCTAGCAAAGTAAGTACTGAACTAATACGTATTAACCTATGTATATATAATACCTATATATAAAGTAATAATACCTACGCGTTTACCGTATTAATATAGTGATAATTGATAGTGTACAGTGTTTTCCCATACAATTAACTTGATCTTATTTTGAGTTATTGCTGTAGGCTGAGATTTTGACTTTAATGTGTCCTTTAAATATTGGTGCTAACCCTTCTTTATTGTCATTTCGTTATTTTAGGTAACTTCTGTTGGAACACATGCGAAATTAATGCAGTCCAACGTGAAGATGGCGGAAGTAATGGGATCCACAGCTAAAACCATGGGACAGATGAATAAACTAGTCAATCCGGCAGCCTTGTCCAAGACCATGCAAGATTTCAGTAAGGCTTCAACACAAATGGACATGACTGATGAATTAAGTAAGTACCTGCTAATTATTCCCATTACTTATTCGACTTGTGTTCGGCTCTTGCGTGTGTAGCTGTAGTTGATCTTACTCTGCGAACTGTTTAAAATTATAGTAAGTGACACTCTGGACGATATTCTAACGGAGTCTGGAGATGAAGAAGAATCCGACCAAATCGTCAGTCAAGTGCTGGATGAGATTGGCATTGAACTTACCGGAAAAGTAAGTTTATTGTCGCCTAGTGGCCTAGTCTATAATTTAACTTTAATGAGTTTGTACTAAATAAGTCATATCTGGGAAAAATAAAATGGAAATGGTGGGTGGAATGTAATGTTTTAATTGTGACAGTAACATCTCATTTGATTATTTTCAGTTGGCCCAAGCACCATCAGCTGGGAGAGAAAAACTGGGTGCATCCTCAGCCTTACCGTCTGTTCCAACGGAAGATGATTTAATGGAGAAACTTGCTCGACTCCGTTCCGAATAAAGTCTGTGATTGCAAAGGAAATATACCAAATTTTTTGACTACTCTTTTATGTATAGTTCGTCGTAATTCGTGATAAACGCAGTATATTTTCAATGGCAAATGTTTTCTACACTTCCTCAACGCTGTCATTTATTTTCATAATCTACGACGCGGATCTAATCGTGTCATCTTCTACTTGATTCTTTTTCATTTTGTGCATCAAGACTGTATAATGAAGAGCACCCTCTTAATCCGAGTTGTCCTCTCTTAAGGGCACCAAGTCCTCGATCTCGAGTTTGACCCCTTCACTCACGCAAATCTAGGCCTGAACTTTCCGTCCTTCGTACCCCAAGATATTTAAATGAATTGATGTTATGATGTTATAATGGAGCTTGTTTCTCCACAATAAAAACTCAGTAAAAGCAACTTATTGTCAAATCTCGAGTAGAGCCTTCTAAGAATACAAATCCTATACCTACAATATAGGATTTGTATCCTTGGAAGGCTCTACTTGCAAAAATTTTACAATTTTGTGATTTTCTGCTTGCAGTGGTTCAGTGATTGTAACTTAAAGGCGGTTAAATTAGGTATTCTTAAGCCAAGTCATTTAGGCGTTGTCTGATCACTTAAATATTGTACCAAGAAAAAGCTTATAATTTCTTAAGTACTTAAGTAGTAGGTGCCTAAATTATTTTTCAAAATATTCAATTGTGTAAATAATTTTGAATTTTTGATCTTTTGCTCTTGACAGCAATTTTTATGTTCATGGATGAATCGACTACTGCCCAAAATAAAAACATTTTATCTAAATTAGTTCTTGCCAAGGTTCTGAAACGGGCAATTGAATTTTGAATTATTAATGGACATGCCTATGCATCGATGCTTTTGGTGAAGAATGCACGACATTTACGTTTCTTTAAGTAGCATTCAAGTTTGTGCTTAACTATCAGGACCTCATTCTTACGCGTGTGTTCATCGATTTATTTTATTCATTTGTAAGAAACAATTTCGATTTCTAGCACTCGTGGTTTTGCTATGATTAAAATAAGAGTTTAGCATATTTGCTTATTAGAGTAAAACATTTTTTTTATTTCACCCGGTACCTACTTAACCAGAGCCTAAAGACTCGTATACATATAAATTCTGTATTATTCTATAGCTTTTAAATTTAAAGTTTAATTTCCAGTTAGTCACTTCCATAATCAACACGACTTTTAGGATATTTCCTTTCGCAGGAAGCACTTTCAGCTTTGTAGTCTGAACTGAAGTTTTTGTCATTATAACTATTCAAGTAGACATAAGGCAGGCAGGAAACTGAGCAAACCCTGTGTACAAGTCTCCAGTAGCACAGAAGGAGTTATTATTGTCGGACTTGCAAACCGTTTTTGAAAACCCTGGACGCGACGAGCAGGAAATGCAATATAATCCACATAACTGTATAAATATGTGTAATGGAAGTACATAAACGCTTTGGTCATATAAAATACACCAAGATAACTGCTAAGCTCGAATCGCATTAACCGGTACGCAGAGTAATATTCTTACTATTAGTGGTAGTGCTTAAGTATTAATGTGGCAACCGCCAATCGTAAAAATAAATCCAGTTGTGCATAAGTGAATAATATATTAATACTTCTAAAGCTGGTAGCTCATAATTCTATAACTGCGGTGCTCTTAGTTTGAAAACATAGGACATAGTAAGTAGATTTCATAAAAAAAATGAGGAACGTCAGCGTTAATGGTCTCTCTTTATAGTCCTCTCTGTAAAACCAGCATAAAATTGTTGAAGGGATTGACTGAATAAAGCTTAATACAATACAATACAATACAATGGTGATGAGATATTCGGCTCCTTAAGCATCACGTTTTTTACAAACATTAATAGTCAGGTTTAGTCGTTTAGTAGTAACTCGTGGAAATCACGTGCCATTCTTTTTGTATGACCAACTATTTTGAAAAACCAGTTATTTTGTTCTTGCGCTATATATATATGTAATAAACTAAAACATTATTTCTTGTGCATGTACAAAGTGCTCAAACTACCCTAGGATTATATCGTGCAATTATTTTCGTAGAAAGTACCTTACTCTAACTCACACATAGTATTATTCTTACTTACGCAGATCTTTTTCACTAAAGACCATATGTAAGTATGCATACTGTAAAACTGAACTTAAGCGAAATACTGACTCAAGTAAAAACAATCTCCAGTGATTTATTCTTCCTCACTTGAGCTAGAAGACGAACTGGAAGAGTGGCCATGATGCTTGTGCTTTAATCCTTTAGACAAAGCATAACCACCCAGTCCAACACCAGCTATAGGAAGACCGTATTTCAGTAATTTCTTATTCTTTTTTCCTTTTTTTAGAGCTTTCCCCTGTAAATATGCACAGAAACACAGACTTTAAGATTCACAATAATATTTTCTTTCAACGATAATTGCAACGATCTTCAAATCAAATAATACGAAGCAGTCAAGTACATACTTACATATTTAACGCTGTCTAACATGCAAAAGGACGCATAACACCCCAAAAGCGCACACAATTTACCCACTTGTCGTAACATACCTATCAAGTTTATTAAATCAAGTCTTTGGCACTAATTGGCACTCAGTAAAAACTAATATGTGTATTTTTTCAAAACATGGATTTGTATTTTTTCAAAACATGGATTTGTACTTTTTCAAAACATGGATTTGTACTTTTTCAAAACATGGATTTGTACTTTTTCAAAACATGGATTTGTATTTTTTCAAAACATGGATTTGTACTTTTTCAAAACATGGATTTGTACTTTTTCAA
>JAQFZC010005988.1:0-13218 GCA_034695205.1 Dicyrtoma fusca
ATTTTGCACTTTTTCCAAAACATGTAAATAGCACATTTTGCACTTTTTCCAAAACATGTAAATAGCACATTTTGCACCTTTTCCAAAACATGTAAATAGCACATTTTGCACCTTTTCCAAAACATGTAAATAGCACATTTTGCACCTTTTCAAAAACATGTAAACGAACATTTTGCACGCTTTTAAAAACATACGAACGTACAAACAATATGGAATGGGACTACACATACATAGCAACTGAGTTGAAAGTTCTACAATTTGCTTCTTAAGCTTCGGAGCCCAGAAACTTGAAGAGACAGCATAGATCAGTACAGTTTTATGTGTGGGCACTTACATAGAAATGTTATAAATTGGTCTGTTGTTGCTCCGTTGAGGTGAGGTGAGTGGATGAGGGAAGAAAAAGTGCAATTTTGAATGGCTTCTCTGGAAATCAAGATATGAGCGTCCACACCGAAGAAAATTCTTTTATCCGCTTACACTTTTTTTTCTCTGTACAAATCCATCTCTTCTACACATTCGTGTACCTGCAGGTACTCTACGTAGAAATACGCATAGAAAAACATAAATAGCTCTGTGACCACAATATAAAGAAATGCATAAAGTGTATAACTGCATTGTAATTCCTGCAGGTTATATCCACGTCTTTCATTATTCTATATATCTATAGTACTACATAATAATAATAGGCTAAGCATGCAGTCTATTAGTCTATGCCTAATATACTAGTAAAAGACCTGTTGCGTCTCTCGTAATTCAAAATTTATTTGCTGGTATTCCCCATTTATTTCTTTTCAGAAAGCCAGATATGCTCATTTGAAGAATGAAGGTATAACTCTGGACGTGAGAAAGATCAATCCTAAGGTGTCTATGTGACAAAAAGAGAGAAAGAGGGAACAAGTGCCGTGAAAACCACACAGACTCACAACAGATACAAGATAGAGTAAAATAAATGATAAAAAATGGCAAATAAAGATGTTCATTCTTTCACAACCGTTGTAATATATCGTCGGCACTGCCTTGCGTGCGATCCCATCATTTGTTTTACAGTCATGAAGTTTAAATTACAACGGGGGGAAACAGAGAGAGAGAGAAAAAAACTAATCACAGCCGTCATTGAAATAATGATTAAATGCCTCATGAGAAGCGATGCTGGGTTTCTAAAGGATTTTTCGGGCAATAATTCTATTTTGCATGAAGGAAAAGGGCAACAATGACATCTTCACACACACACAGTTTACAATTTCAAAATCTATGGCATAAAGTAATGGGACAGTGGTACATATGTATGTATATTTCAAACGTTGCGTTGGTCATTATTAACCTTTTCGAAACGGTAAATTATAAAGTTTTACACCTTTTGAAATTTATAATTTCAAGTTTTATACCGTTTTAAACTTTTATTTTCAAGTTTTATACCGTTTTAAACTTTTAATTTCAAGTTTTGACCCCTTTGAAAATGTTATTTATATTTTTTGACTTTTTTAAAAATGCGACTTTGTTAAATTCTAGGTTTGACTTTTTTTGGGAAGTGTTTGATATTAGTTTTGAATGTTTTGGAAAGGTTAATTTGCGGTTTTAACCTTTTCCAAAACGTTAATTTCTAGTTTGGACCATTTCAAAAAAGTTGCTTTGTAGAATGAACACTTCTGTCAATCGTTCTTTCACTGATGGTTTCTCAGTTCCGAATAGGCTAATCTGTATAAATGATCTTGTGGGTATAGGACGTGTGTGTGTTTACAGATTAGTTCATTTCCCTGCTAATCTAGTCTTTGGCGCTGTGCTGCTTAAGTTCTCGTCGCCATCCCCTAATCTTGTCTTAAATAGAAATAAAATTTGTTAGGAGACAATTTGAGTGGAGGGCAGAGAGTAGTTTGAAGTTGATACAGTTGCTAAAAGATTAGTTAAGGCCCTGCTCTCGTGTCATGTGAGGAGCCGTAAGGAGTGATTGACTAATCTGTAACAAAATACAGTCATAAACTTTTATAGATTTGTTTTCTTTTAGTTGTATTGATTCAGTGATGGTGAGACGTGAGGAGACAGTCGTCAGTTGTCACTGACACCTGACTCCAAGATCCACCATTCTCCACAATGACACACAAAAAATAATAAAAGTAGCTTTATATCAGTACCATTTATGCATATAGTGGATACCACAGAACGACAGAACGTGTACATAGTAGTTTTACCTCCCTACGTAATTAGATATGGCATGGGGCCTGTCATCAATTACGCTATAGACAAACTTTATAAGGGAAAGAAATATCTTGCTTTTAATGCTTTTATCAATGTTAGGTGTCTACGTCCTTTTTTCTTCTTTAAAAACTTACCTGATTTACCATGTCGGGCCTTTCTAGAAAACACGATAATGATATTTCGCTTTTTAAAAAAAGGTTAATCCTATATGTGTCATGCCTTTGTAATAACATAGTTGCCACTTTTTAGAAACAGACATCTCAAGTTTCTTCATTTTCAAAACAGTGTAATTATTAATTATATAAATATTATTTTTAGTAAAACCATTGAAAATGCGTAAATATGATGTTTTGCTTTCTCCCAGATGTAAATATCATATAATTTGCTTGGTTTGAAAGTCCAAGTATAGCGCTTTTCCTATTTTGAAAGCACAAATACTATGGATTTCCTTTTCTGAAGTAGTAGTAAAATACAAAATAATTATCCTATTTTCTAAGATAGACCACCTGAACTAGGAAAATGGTAATATTTGGAATGCCCCTCTGCTAACTGTCTGCCCATAGATACATAAGATTGAGTACATACTACTGTATTGCACTTTGCATTCCTAAACACTTAAATCCCTATACATAAGTGCCTCCCTACTTATATCGGGAGGATGAAAGGATTTGTATGTAAATGACTGACGCGCTGTAATAATTATGATAATGACTGCACACAAGCTCCTCTCGAGGTGTTGTGCTCACGAGAATAGCGAGTCAGACTATCATCAGTAAAAGGGAGTGCGACCAGAGTCTCAAGTATGAGCAAAAATATAAATATAAAAAGAAACCAAGAAGAGAAAAAAAAAAGAAGGGGAAAAAAATCCCCAGATAATATTCCGAGACTGCGGCAGATCCGTGTGTGTGTGTGTGTGTGTGTGTGGAGCAGGCAGACAGAGATTCTGATAGAGAATGGAAGATCAAGTTTATAATATGCTGGGCTTCATTTGTGACGTTTAGTATTATTAGGATTATGTGGGGTTGTGTGAGGAGTATGTTACTACGAAAGTTGATTGTTTGTGTGTAAAAGTAAACAGAAGAATGTGTATCCTTTGGGACGGTGGATGAGGATTGAGATGGAAGGAAGACGGAGAGAGAAAGAAAGGGAATGAAAAAAGATGTACTACGAGTGTGTGTGTGTAGTGCTGTGATTATCATTCCAAGCACGTCTTCTGGGATTCTTTTTGGCGCCGGAGTGTCGTGCATGCACCTGCACTATCGATTCTTCGATGGACGGGTCAACTCACGACCTTGCATTGTTGTCACGACTCTTTCCTTCCAGAACTACCTGCTCAACCACCCAGTCAGTCCCACAACCACCAGCTACATGCATATCCCACATACCCATACACTCAATCACAGTCCATGCCTCCAACAAGAGTAGTATAGCTATATAGCGAGTATATAGCTATAGGCAATCATACTATGGGTCCATCATCCAACAAGAAATTGTAAAAGACAGGGGCTTTCTCAATCTTACTTCCTTTATAGTTTAAAAGCTATCACCCTTAAGCTTAACCCTTCTTAACCCCCCCCCCCCTCCCGTAATTTACCTTTTTGAAACGATTAGTTATCTAGTTTAACACGTTTTCGAAAATGTTAATTTACTAGTTTTGGATGTTTTTTAAAAGTGTAATTTCCAGTTTTGACCTTTTAGAAAGTAATAATTTCTTGGAGTGCTTCTTTCGAAAATGTTCATTATTAGTTTTGACTATTTTGAAAAGTGTGTTTGTAATATAAACACTTTTTTAAACACTTTTTTTCTTTTCAAGGTGTGTCAGTTTCGAATTGGTTAAGAGGTCTTTTGCATCTATACAGTTATAATGTTTTACACCTTTTCGAAATGTTAGTACCACCACGTTGAGCCCTTTTTCAAACTTCAAAACGCTTAGAAAAATGTGTGCACAATTTTTAAAACGTCCTTTTCTTCATTTTTGGGCCTCTGGAAAAGGGTGGTTTGTAATTTTGCACTTTTTCAAAGCGTCCTACTGGGACGTTTTGACGCTTTGTTAAACAAAACTGTAAGTTATGTACCATTTGGCTGTTTTTGAATGACCACCAGCGCAGCGACGTCGAAATGCAACTAGTAATAAATGCGAGCCCCCATACTTGTGTAAAAATGGTAAATGTTTTATAATGTCTTTACATGCATAGCTAATGAATATTCCTGTATGTGTAACATAATATGTGGACTCTGTCTGCGTCTGTAGCTGTACTCCGTTCCTGTTTCTTATCCTATATGGAAGAATGAGTGGACTGAGAAATGTGCCTTGAGATATACATATAGAGGGGCCTATAGGGCATTATAGTGAATGAGTATGAATGTGTGACTTTATAAAGCGGAATCCAATGGACTTCGCAGTAAGCTTTATACGAGCACATTATCGAGAGTTGAGATAAACATACCGGCTTTTCCTTCGTCTAATGACTAAACATATATCTTGGCTGATTGCATAGAGAACACACTTGTGGCACTTGTCCTGTCTTGTCTTCAAGAATTACACACCTGTAATCTTTCATCTTTCATACTATGTGGTAATCATAATTTCTACATTGCATTATTAGCACCACGTACAAATATCTCTTGACTTTAGACGTCTTCCCACCGTACGGCATCTCCCATACTAATATGTATACACCTATGTACCTACTGGCCAAGCGACAGAGCTTTTTCTGCTCCATGCCTGTACATATGTATGTAGCACCAGACTCATCTGCACTGATATTTTCTGATTTTTAAAACTCACTTTGGTATTGATATCCCGTACGTCGCACTAGTCAGCGGACTATAAATTACCTGTAATGGTAGAGGGGTATATAGTATATAGGCAATCGTGTATATCTGGTAATATAGGGATGCATTATGCATATATACGGACGCAGCTTGAGCCCAGAATGAAGTATGAGGCGCATCAATATTCTATAATCGTAAGATCAATGCTCCAATCAAATATTACATTGGTCAGTTACATTTGGACATTTAGACAAACTTCTTCACATTTTTGAACTCAAGCTCCCGTCCATTCCAATTGACTTTCCTTCCATGTCCCGTCCCAAGTGCTTTGGGTAAATAATGAGAAACTATGGTTATCTTGACTGAAGAAGCCACTTGAGCTATATTGAACAAGTTAACAGATGCTGTTAAGCTCTTTTTTACAAATTTAAAAACGAATCGATTGAAAGGGTATTAAAATAAATACAAACAAGCCTTTTAAATAAATCATTCCAAAAACTTGCGAATAGGTCAAAAATCAACTTTTTGAAAACGATTAACGTTCAAATTTTGCAACATTGAATTCCAAAAATATACATAAATGTTCCCACTTTTTAGCAACCAAAGTAAGGACATTTTGAAAAAGTGTAAATAGAGCATTTTTTGATTTCACCTTACTGCATTACTTATTGCTGTTAGGAATTGGTTCAGAATCAATGTAAAATTACCCCATTTTGCTTCTTACCTTTTTAGCGAAACTATCTAAACGTAGTACATAGTGTACAGCTGTGTTGCAAAGTCCTGGTGGACGATTAGCATGCCAATGCAAATTGCCCATTTTTGTTCAAAATATCAAATGTTTGGAGGAGAGTTGTTCCATTGCTTTGACGGATGTGTGTAGTACATACCTACACGGAAATGTAATTAAGGATGGTGCACCATTTTGAAGTTGATTACACTATACACAGTAATATAGGTAATGTGGCTTGGCAGTCGTTGTTATTTAAACTCTATAGCAATTTTCATCTTGTACGAAATCATTATACAATTAGTGAAATAGACGTAGACTAACAATGCTTCCACAATCTCTGATTGGCACTGCAATGTCACTGCCAATATCTGCACACCAGCATGTACGGAATTTTCGAGATGGGGTCGTGACGTTAATTGTGGCTTCTTAAGTATGGCCCCAGGAGTGGATCGGCGGTGGTTTCAAATAAGCTCCATTGCCATTTCAAATTTCAATAATAATAAAAATGAGCGACATTATCATTGTTGAACTAGTTGCCATTCCATTCCGTTGCTTATTTTTTTTTTCAATACAAGTTTCGTACAAGCAACTAGTAGTGCGTATTTTTTGTCTCTCTTCGTCCTATCAAGAATAACTATAACTAGATATATCGCCTGTGGCGATGTACTAAGCAGACATACCAATGTGCATCGTTGGATAATAATTAATAAGGAAGCTTGTACATATTACGTCTAACTATATAGGCCAGTCATAAAAAGCCACAAAAAATATGTCAAAACGTTAAAACGTCTAAAGGTATGCAAAATGGGGAAATTACACTTTCAAAGTCCGCAAAATTAAATCTTTTGACCAATTTTCAAAAAAGGCTGTGATAATAGCGTTTTCAAAAATGTCAAAATTCGTCGTATTAGCACCTTCTAAAAAGCTTGAAATGATATTTTAATTTAACCTTTTCGAAACGGTAATATACTTAGCTTTGAATGTTTTTAAAAAAGGGGAATTTCTAGTTTTGACCATTTGAAAACAGTAATTCCTAGTTTTCTGATTCTTTTGAAAAAGTGTTGTTTGCTAGTTTTGCCCGTTTTGAAAATGTGCTGCTTGCTAGTTTTGACTGTTTTGAAAAAGTGTTGTTTGCTTGTTTTGACTGTTTTGAAAAAGTATTATTTACTAGTTTTGCCCGTTTTCATAAAGTGTTATTTACTAGTTTTGACTGTTTTGAAAAAGTGCTGTTTGCTAGGTTTGACCTTTTTGAAAAAGTATAATTTACTAATTTATAGAATTAAACACTTTTGTAAAGCATTCTTTCCATGATTCCCCAGTTGCGAATAGGTTTAAAAAAAGAAAAACGTAAAATATACAGCTTGAAAATATGAAAACACGGTCGTCTTATCTTTTGAAACAAGGCAGAAACTGTATAATTTCTTTTCAAAACGACGTTTACCACTAAATTACATAGTAAATTCAATGTATAAGACAAGTATCTGTATTTACTCTGTCGAATATTGTACGTGACGTAATAACTGAAATGTCCCTAAGACAAATACATTGTTAGCATTGAAAATATAATATGTGTTGTGCATTCCTCTTGTGCATACGTATGTACTGATTAGTATAATATATGAAAGGTCGTTCAGGGACAGAGACAATCTGTGCATTATAAATTAGATGGAGATAGAAGTTTAGTGTACTACAGATTGTTTCATACCTTCCCAAGTCAATGATCAATGCTAGGAGTCAGAACAACTACTACACACACAAAAAAACTTACCTACTCAGAATAAATATGATGTTAATCTCTTGATTTACAAAGAGATATCACTCCACTACAATACACTCTGTGGTGCTCAATTCATTCCCTTTTTTCATAGCAATATAATAGCAGCGCGGCACTAGAATACCATATTAATTCTACGTACATTTTCCCTTACAGTACAAATAATAAGACTGACGTAATGTATTACACCACCAAATAATTAGCACCGCATTATGCACGGTTTAAGGAATGAAGGAACGAGTGTATGAAATAATAAGAATAATAAAAAAAAACACTCTGTGGAGGTTGGAAAGCAATTACGTCAAATTATATTCATAATTCAGATGCGTTCGTTCCTTCGTTAGTTTTTGTATTCTCGTTCAAGGCTCAACAGGTGTCTTCGACCGGATGCAGGGTAGTCAACTTTCTCCAGCAGTTTTAATTTCAACTTTCTCCCTCTCTGGTTGAATCTTTCTTGGATGGATGATGGATTTACACCCTTTTAAAAGATGCAAATAACCACATTTTTGTTAAAGTGTTGAGATATTTACACCCACCATTTTAAACGGTGTAAAACATGACAAGTTTGCTTTTAAGAAGTGCACAAAAAATGTGCTATTTACATCATTTCAAAAGAAGCAAAAAAGGATGAGTGAGCCTTTTCGAAACGTAATTTACTTATCGTTAGTCTTAGTTTTGAATGTTTTTTAAATATGGTAATTTAGTTTTTTGACATCTTGAAAGTGTTATTTACTAGTTTTGACCGTTTTGAAAAAGTGTCATTTATTTGTTTTGGACGTTTTGAAAGTGTTATTTACTAGTTTTGACCGTTTTGAAAAGGTGGTATTTACTAGGTTCGACACTTTTGAAAAAGTGGTATTTACATACTAGTTTTGCCTGTTTTGAAAAACTGTTATTTACTAGTTTTGCCCGTTTTGAAAAAGTGTCATTTCCTAGGTTTGAGCGTTTTGAAAAGTTACTTTATGGAATTAAACACTTTTGTAAAGCATTCTTTCCATGGTTCCCCAGTTTCGAATAGGTTGTACCAATTGTGATAAGTGTATTTTAAAAATGTGCAAAATTCAATATATTTTCGTTCCAACAAGCTTATTTACTCATATTTCCTTAAAGGTTTGATATATTTATAATCCAGCAGTCTTTTTCTACAAAGTAATAACTAAAACTTGCTGCGTAGGTCCATTTAATACTTGCCTGAAAACCAGCTTATGCTTACTAGTTAGCTGCAACTGCATAAATGAAATCATAATCTCAATTCTCAATCAGCAGGATGACTTTGATGGCAGTGTTGCAGTGTAGAAGACGAATTCCAAGAAATCAAAAAAGTAATACAAACAATATCGAAATGTACCGTAATAAATATGAAATGATTCTTCGAAGAACTACTGCTCAGAATTAAATTCTGTCTAGGCTATAATTTCACAGTCTCTCTCTCTCTCTGTCTGACTAATGCATCTTTGAGTAGGATAGTGAATGGGAAAGATTACATGGACTTTGCATGCAGTGTGTTTTTGAAATGAAATGATGAAATGACTCACGCTTTTCGAAACATAATGTGATGAACGTAGAAAAAGTCATGATTTCAGTATGCGTGCCAACAAATGAAATGAAAATAATAGAAGCTCATCGTGGCATCTACAGGACAGAAGAGGAAAAGAGGAGGCAGGCGGCTAAACAGGCAGGCTAAACTATCTTTTTTTTTCGATTTTGGATGCAAATTCAAATAACTACAATGAATCAATCCATTCGTAGTTCGTACCATTATCATTGCTAACGAAGGCCATTACTGGCTCTGTATGTAATAGATTGTAATTGAGTTTTAGTCAACCGTGATTGTATTATAAGCCTTCTTACATAATACATCACCTACTCTTGTCGTTAGTTGTTCCATTCAGGGGAACCTTTCACGTTTTCTGCACATTATTTCTTTAAAGAAAATTCAGAAATACATTTATAAAGAGAATAGACACGCACCTCACTACATACATACTTTCAAATGCAATACACCAAATCTCCCATTAACCACCACCCACCGGGGCTTGAATTTCCCCCTATTTGTAGTAAGTAAATTTGGATTTGACAGTATGGCCATTTTACAAATAAACGTAAAAATAAACTTGTGATTTTGAAATCGTATTTTTATAGAAAATAAGATTTTAGAAAGTGTTTTTATAGAATTCGAGACGTTACAACAAAATCTTTTTTGAAGAAATTGGCAATTTCGAAAGATCATTTTACATTTTATAGAAAAGCATTTTTTGACACATTGTTTTTGAGGAAATTGACATTTTTGAAAACGCTATTTTTTAGTTTGATTTTAAAAATATACTGCATATATAGCTTCTGGACTGTGGGGAAATGAATAGCATAAATACGGTAAATATAACATGTTATGTTTGTATTTAACAAAATCTTATAATAAAAAAAGATTATTACCAACTCTGAAGCTCATTTTCCAATGGTCGAGCACTTCTTGGAAGCTCAGTCGTCTTTTTACTTAATTCAGAGCACTACAATACGCGCTCACGCTAATTCCAAGTAAGAAGATGCCATCAGATTTTTTGTGTGCCTTTAAGATTATTTCATAATCACATAGGAAGGAATGGATGGGTAGAATAGTAAAGTAAGTATAGGGCTTCCCCGTAGCACACTTTGTATTCAATCTGTGTTGCGATGCAAACAGTCAACTACTCAAGTAACAGTGACTTCAGAGATAAATGTGCATAGTATATATAAGTATCTATAATGAGTGTAATCATAGCTACGTACATATACCTATCTATCTATTATAAAAAAAGTTATAGAAGATGTAGATACAAGTAGTGGGAAATTTCTTAAAATAACACTAGTATTCACTACGGTGATTTGTTTATAGCTAACAATAACGCGTTTGAAGCCTTTCTAATTGCGACAATTGTTTCTAATTAGTTGATTAATGCATTACAATAGCGCTTCGAAATTAATTATTGTAATCAACAACACGTTCACATTATCTCGAGATTATTAACTTACTACTAGAAAAGGAAATTACTTTCTTAATTATCTTGTAACTTGTATGTAACTAGTTGACAAATTCAGAACTCTCTCGCGAAACAATCGCAGCTGCAATTTCCAGAGTAGTGCAGATAGAGACTATTTATGTAAAGATCATCTTCCTAGCCTCATCAAAAGAACACCGAACCCCGTCCCTACGAATAAGAATCATCACAAATTTATTATCTTTATTTATTAATCTTTTTTTAAATTTTTTTTACAGGAATATCAAGGGCTGAAGGCTGGAAGATTACTTTTTACCTGAAGGCATACACGGGCTGAAAGGCCTCAGTAACGGTAGCATCAAAATCAAAATGAGCCTCTGTTTCTGATCGTTGTAGATGTGACCTTTTGTAATCTCGGAAACTGTCGGAAACTTCATTATGATCCATAAAAAATTTCATGAGTCGATTCCGCTCTAAAGGGACAGTTTGCTCGCTAATTAAGATAAGCTGGTAGGGTTTAAGATGCGGGAAGCTTACTTTAGATTCATTGTAACACTGGGACTTCCGCTCGTTTTTTGCCAGCCACTATGTAGGTACAACCAAGGCAAGTAAAGTAAAAACAAAATCAAATCAAATTAATTACCATTACCAATCTCATAATCTCATAAATGGAAATGAACCGGCAACTTACTTTTTGAATGGCTGTTAAAAATCCAGTCTCTTCTTGTTCTTCTACACTGTTTTGTTTCTGTAGCTGAATCTTCCCTTCGAGCCTTGACGAAAGACGTACAGTCAGTTTGTAAATGAGAAACTTTAGGAAAATGGCTAGGATGATCAACCCAATAATTGGTGGGATGATTCGAGTTTGAGTCTTTCCATCCATCTTCAACAAACTTTAATCCCGAATTTTCAGTTATTAATTTTAACAAGGTTCAATATTGGGAAAACTTTTACAAAGTAGATCCAGAGTCCAAAGCTTCACACGCGGTAAGATGAATACTTATAGAAAAACTGAAAACGAAATCTTGAAAAAGCTATCCCAACAGAAGCAATACTTCAGGTCCCTTCCCCCCCTTCTAATTTCTACCACAATTTTACCCTGTAATTTTAATTGTGAGTGGAAAACAAATATTTATAGAAGTTTCTACTACGTACGGAATTTATACAGGAAGTTAGAAGTGAAATTATTGAATAGAATCGGCACGCCGTAGAGTAGAAGACATTCTAAATTGAATGCTTATCTCATCTGACCTAAGCTGGGTAGTAGCAGATAGGCATTTTATTCAAAAATAATGCCGTTTAGAGATAAACAGTAAAGGTCCATACATACATAGGTATGTACTTATGAGACCATTTAATTTCCTTATCAGCTTCCTGTGTATCATTCCTTTTTCTACAATGCATTGAAGGTTAATGTTATCTAAATACAGGCAGCCCCAGCATTCCAGAATGAAATATAAGCTGGTGCTTACTAACAATTCTAAGCCTAATTAAATTATCGGATTTGCATTCAATAATTATAAAATAGGACTGTCTTCCTTCAGGTTTCAGCTTTCAACGAGCAAATAATGATTTCTCGCAAATTTTCAGTAATTTTTTCAAAAAGAAAATAAAATTACCATTGCTTGGGGAAAACTTACAGGTAATTGTACAGCATTGAAATGCAACGTGGACAGTAAAGCGAGCAGCATCATTAATTATGTTCCTACAAAGCCCAAGGAAATTCTTGAGCGATTATTATGAGAGTCTCCACGACTTTTCTGTGTACGAGTCATCGCTCGGGATGTAATCAAGTGGAAGGAAGCAAAGATGAGTGTAAAAGGCTTGTATAGCATTTGCAATTGCGTCATAATTTAATAATAATGAGCCGTCTTCCTCAGACTTGTCCTACCAGTGTAACAATGACAATGACATGTCGGCCGACTGTGATTTTGAAAATGAGAGAAACGGAGAAGAAGACGAAGAGGCTCTTTCTTGAGAGATGGATGGTTGGCTGGTGGTGAAACACGCGTGGAGGGGAAGGAAAGAGGAGCAGTCATCCATCATAGCGCATCTTGACACACGGCGAGAGAGTCCAGCGGCCCGTACATATGTAGACTAGTGTAATTACATAGAAGATGAGGAGACAGAGAAAGAGAGAGAGAGATGAAAAAATCAGGTAAATCGTGTTCTGTCTCAATGGGAAGTGTCAAGAGGAGGGAAGACGGACCAGTGGAGATGGTCACATAATATTTTCGTGTACGATTACAGTTCGTTGGTTTTCGTTTGGTTGAAAGCAGAAAGGCATGCTGCGTGCCTCACAAGGTCTCTCCGTCTGTAATTCCATATTATTGTCATTTTATTTCCATTTTATGTAATCTCCCTCCGTGGGGCTTTCGAAATATTTGTCCGGCGTCGAATCTTCAAGTGCAGACGCATACATTTTCTATCTGCATTCTACAAACACTGCCTCCTTCCCCTTCTTTTGTCTATGGTAATGGTTACTGACTGGCTATCTCCATTTTTACTGTCAATTCAAGTCCATTCGTTATTGCTGTTTCATTAACCTTTTCGAAACGGTAATACATTTAGTTTTGCACGTTTTTGAAAGTCGTGATTTCTCGTTTCGACCATTTTGAAAAAGGTAATTTCTAGATTTTTGACTTTTTAAAAGTGTTATTTGCTAGTTTTGACCATTTGGAAAAGTGTTATTTATTAGTTTTGACTGTTTTGAAAAAGTGTCATTTACTAGTTTTGACTGTTTTGAAAAAGTGTCATTTACTAGTTTTGAC
>JAQFZC010005989.1:0-13215 GCA_034695205.1 Dicyrtoma fusca
GTAATGAAACAAGGGGCATTTTTACCAGGTCTCTAACTACTGAATAGTGAGTCTATTTGATCCTTGACATATGGAATGTCTTGTCTGTTCATTCTGCTAGCTCTCTTGTGTTCTTCTATGGGAATTCCATTCCAGTGCCTTGCAGTGTATAGGGGATACAGATTCTTTTGACTCTTCGGTCTCTTGGTTTCTTTCTTGGTCTTCGGGCTGAGATTTCATGTGAATTGAATGGGAATGAGAAAGCGCCTCCGGTCGAGTCTCGTATGAGCCTTCAGTCTTCTGATCTTGAGTCTCCTTGAGAGAGTTAACTTGAGCTCTTGAGAGGCTTCGTCTTCCTCAGGATGATGATAATATTATGTCCTCACTTGGAATTGGAATTTCCCTTTATACACCGTACACAACGAGCTGGCACTATCAATCTCCTCAAGTAGATCTGTGTAAAATTAAAAATTATCTCCCTTCAAATCAACTCCGGTCCGCTTGGGATGGAAATTAGACACATAGGTAATTACGTATGTAACACGAGTACATATACTTACCTTGAAATCCTATGCCACCGTATGCCTACATTGAATAGCTTTTCCAATTATATATTGACATGTCGTGGACGTCCGTCTACTGCCGGTGCTGTTTGTAGTTTGTATTTTCTTAGATTTGTTTTTGTCTTGGAACATTCCGTATGTCTTCTCTTAGTACGATGCGATGGTGTCTACATTAAATTCCTTCCATACTCATTCAATACTCAAGGGATAGGCGAAAGAAAAGCTTGATTTAATTATTTTGTATTATTAAAACGATATGTACTACAAATTACAAAGGATCATGTTTTGTGTGGGCTGTTCCATCTTTTAAATTAGCTGTGAATTCCTTTACCTTTTAGTGTCGAAAAGCCAA
This sequence comes from Dicyrtoma fusca, assembly GCA_034695205.1. NCBI lineage: Eukaryota > Metazoa > Arthropoda > Collembola > Symphypleona > Dicyrtomidae > Dicyrtoma > Dicyrtoma fusca. Next base: position 895 of record JAQFZC010005989.1, read on the forward strand.
TAAAAATGTGGATTATGGGCTAACTTATGGGATGTGGGACTCACAAATTAAAATTAGTTACGAGCTGTAGGTACTTATGGATACATCGTGGGTGAAGAAGCATGGAGAGATTAGTTTATTTTAATACTTTTCCAAATCGTTAAAACTGCTATTTATACTTTCAAAAATGCGCAAAAGTGGTATACGTGTTTACACTTTTTATAAACTGTAGACTGAACTCACAATGCTTCTTCACCCACGATATAGTAATAATTATGGACTTGTGCTTGGTACATTTATTAGATAGTCATTGAAACATTCCATTTGGACTGTAACGTTCAAAGATACAAATTACCCGAATCGAATTCAAACCAAGTCAACCCACTTCCAGTTCTATTATGCATACATATATGTAGATATAGCAATGCAGGTAAATGTGGCGATAGGTGCAGCTAATTATTATTTGTCCAAGATATGTATTTTGAAGGGCTGATCGTGGGAAAATGAATGGAATGGTTGAAGCATAAATAGAACTTATAAGAAATAAAAAATCTTTGATTGCTTCAAGCGAGGAATAAAGACAAGACACATAGTTTACATTCATACATCTTATTTTATATTTAATACCGATTTTTAATGGTAAAGTCAAGTTCAGGAAACGTACCCCAGGTACATTAACGCTATTACTGCACATTGCCTTTCATTTGATTCGTTGCATCCCATAGCCATAGCATTCATACCTATTCCTCCAGTGGATGATTATTATGGCAATTAATAGTGATGATAAATAATAGGATGGATGGATATGCCCATAAGTAGAAGATGTAAAAAAAAATCCTTTTGGTCTGAACTGCCTCACATTAACATTATGGGTTTGGGGAGAATATAATGACAATGTATGAGCTAATCGTTATCGTTTTCCTCGCTTTTTTTGGTCCGACTGAGCTCGTATCTCTTTCCCTCCTTCAATTCATCCAAAATCAAAGTCACTTCACCTTATTTTATTTTATACAGTACCTTCATAGGCATAGTCCGTAGCTATGTACCATAGTATAGCATATAGTAAATTGTGCTGGCTCGCCTATACTGGTACTTAAGTGCCCGGGATTGTATTTGGTCTACAGACTCTTTATATGGGAAAAGAATAAAATTGTATGGTATGTGTTTAGCGTGAGTCCTTGCATATGAGTAAAGATGGACATGGAAATGGTTTGCTGGATTGTGATTTTTATACTGTTTTGAATTTTTGATTTGGACACACAAAGTATGTACCTACCTGTGTACGGGTCTCTCTGCTGCTAGTGAGTCATACGAGAATTAAAAGTATTAAGATGAAAATCAAAGATGAGTTTATTTTAATAGTAATGGAGGGCCGAGGGAGTTGGAAATAATTCCAGGGTTCCAGTCATTCATGACTGTGATTGTGACTGAGGCACTTGTTATTATTATTACTATTATTCCAATGGGCTCAGAGTGCTTGTTGGATGGCTGGATTTTGACTTTGGATTTAAAATTTATAGAATTGTAGTCAAAATCGTGGGTATGTATCTACCTATCTGGCATATCTGAGTCTATGAGCGCAGTGCCCATGTGTTTCTAGTGGTAGTTTTGGAGCCTTTGACATGAACGGCGGGCTTAATGAATGATATTGGTTGAGAGGTGAAATTATCCCATGGAAATTTGAATATGTAATTTAATGTCTGTCCAAGTGGTCTCTTTAAAGGGGCTGGCTCCCATGACTACATCATCTCTCGAGTTTTCTTCCTTGGCTTTTGAGTCTCCAGTCGAAAGTCTTGAGGAGCTTCTTGAGTCCGTCTACACGCTCATCTCTACTTTCTTGAACCGAGTTTTCTAATGCAACTCTCAAAATCCAAATCCAAACTTTGAGGACTTGAGAAAGAGAGAGAGAGAGTCAAGTGTATCTCTATCTTCCCGGAGGAGGAGGTCAATAGTGTACCGGCTATGGGGAAATGGGCTATATCTATATAGCTACATATATCTCTATCCGTATTGATGGGACTATAGCGGTGCTTCAAATCTATCTGTTGGCGTTGGGGGTGTGCAAGTGTGGGATCTCTGAGGCTGATCTTCTCAGCGTATAAAAGTCTGACGTGAAATGAAACCAAAGAAAGGCTAGGTATCATAATAACATGGTGTACAATACCTTTAGCTGTACTCTGTACATCTATGCCCCACAGTACCGTCACCGTCATGTCAGGAGCCTTGTATCTATGACGTCATACGATTTGAGTTTGCCTGGAGCTTGAATAAAAGGCAAAAATGAAAAAAATAAATATGTTGTTTTGAAAAAAGTGCAACAAACCTACCTAATTATTTTGCCTTTTCAAAAAATGCAAGAATAGGTTTTAATTTCTAAGGTAAACGTGGTATTAAATTTTGTCAAAAAGTGTAAAAATAAATCTTTACAACTTGGGATGTACACATTTCAAAAAAGTCCACACATATTTTCTGACGTGTCATAGTGGAAAGGCCCCTCAGAACACTCACTTTATAGTCGGAGATAAAAAGAAAAGAAAAAGAGACAGAACGACACAACACACAGGTTATTCCTTCGCTTCGGTCTACTATCTCTATGGGTATCTGGTCTGGTCCGCTGTTTACTCCTAAGGTAGTGCCTATATGGACTGCATAGAAATACGAGGGAGATTGAGTGCTGGTGGTAATAATAGTTGTTAAATGATTGGGATATTATGAGGGAAATTTTGTGGTACAGACACTGCACTGGCCGCACCCGATTTTTTTTTCGCGGGTCTGTCTGTCTGTCCGTCCGTCTGTCTGTCCTGTCGTGTGTGCGTTCTCCGTGAACGACTCTTTCCAACATTATTATCTGGGCTATTACGTGCATCCCTGCCATACACTCGTCCATATACCTGGCAGAGATGCTGCTGCCGTTCATCTCTCTCTCTCTCTGGGAATGAAGGAAGGAATTAGAATGTCTTGGCTTGTGTTGTGTGTGTGTAGTATTGTAGTACTGGGCTGTGTTTTAAAGGATTGAAACTGATACTGTGTGGACCGTAGTATGAGTCTGAGAATGGATCCTCCACGCCTCCTTCACGTTCCCAATCATGATACGATATCTATACTTGTCTCCTGTTATTTCCAAGGGAGAAATTACACTGTGTGTTGTGTTGTGTGGGATATGGACCTGGACCAGTAATCTTTTTCCTCCTCACATTCTTGATCTTGACTTTCCCGTCTCGAGATGAACTTCTCAAGACTCCAAACTCAACAACAAGAAGAGAACTTGAGAGATGGATAGACGGCAAGAAGACGAAGAAGAAGAAGAAGATGAGCTGTGTAGCATGTGTATATAGGGGATCTATATAGGTATAGCAGGGTCTAGGTGTCTATATAGCGAGTAATATACCGTAGCATTATAGATTAGCATGACATACCTACCTGTGAAGTTTTGAGTGGAGGCTCTCTCGCGAGAATAATGGATTGACTCAAGGAACCTTTCTCACGCCCTGATACTCCTCAAATAGTCATTGCCCCGGGGCTCATTTGTATACGTACTGGATTTTCTAACTGCTATTTAAATATTGTGCAGTGCTCGGCAGGCCAGAATATACGCCGTCCTATATTAATCATTATATCCATAAAATGTTGGAAATTCTTTCCATATTAGAGGCTCAACTGTGTGAAGTAGTAGTCACCTTTTCCATGTCCTATCATCTTCTATTTTGATTTAAAGTATGCACACGGCGTAGTGGACTGTAGCGTACTTTACCGGCCATATGTGTACAGATTATGTGCTGTACTGTGGTATTAAATCTGTGGGGATTTTTTTTTTCATCTTTTATTATATTGAATTTGATGTGTGGCTTGGCTGAGATCTCTTCCTCTTTTTTTTCACCCTCTTTCTTATGAATTTTGATTTTTGAGTGAGGCTTTTAACTTTTAGCCTCAATCTATATTTCTCGTTCTGGATTTAAATTTTGGCTTTGGCTTTAGTCCGTCGGTCGGTCGGTCGGTCCTTCACTTCATCAGTGCCTACCTAGGTAGGTAGGTTGGTTACATACGTTATTATGTCCATAGAAGTATCTTTAGATAGAAGAGTCCTTCTAGTTCTCCATCACACTTTACCTTTGACCTCACTCAAGCTCTTTCTTTTCAGAACATCCTCTTGAATACCGATCGATATCAGAATCTACCATTTATTTATACGCTTTTTCTATCTCTAGGTGGATAGAGACCTATAGATAGGAAATAGGAGATTGAATATTTAAAAAGGGCCAGCAACTTCTTTTATTCCTGTTAAAGGACCGACCGAGCCGCTTGGTTCTTTTATATTTGTATCCATAGTAATAGCCATGTAGCCATGGATTGTAGGTGCATGGTGTATGCTGAACTCAATCTTTGTCCAGAATCGCATCTAAAGTTAGAGTTAAAATCGAAATTGAGACAAGACGCTGGCGAGATTATTTACTGAGAGTAGCCAGGAAGGCAAAATGACAAAAAGACTCAAAAATGACGCAATATTTTCACGGATTTCTTACATGCTAATTAAATGAGCTCTCTCAAATAATGTAAAAACTCGATTTGCACTTTTTAGAACATGGAAAAGCTTAATTTGCATTTTTTGAAAATGTCTAAAACCTCAATTTGTATTATAAAAAACTATTACATTTCAGCTGCGCACTGTCGCTATGCTTGCCTATACCAAGGGAAAATATTTTATGTACAATACTCTAGAGGGTATATTGATATGCGTTAAAGACAAGACAGTTCCAAATTGTGTAAGATTAAATTGTGAGTGCAGGGCAGGATCTGTCTATACTGTACGTATATGTACGTGTAGTTGGCATTGATGTTGATGCTGAAAATGGATCATTTATATCTCCGTATTGTGACGAGGGTGGTGGCATGGGATGAAAAATTTGTCCAAGTAGAAAGTACAAAGGTGGGGAGCTGTATCCTGGGAAGCCCTTCCTCCGTTCCTAGGTGCATTGATCAAGTATGGAAGTCTCTTTCTGTCAGTTCATTGAATGGAAAGTTTGGTGGATTGACTGGGGATAGTTTTGAGGACGATGACGGTCCCACCGGTCCAATCTGTTCTCCGGTCTGAGTCACCTTCTCGACGTTGGACGGGCGCCGCTGGAAATTTCCTCAACTTCTCCATCAAGTCCATTTCTCGGTTGGTTCGGAAAGTCTGTCAGCTGGCTGATGCGATCGTGTGATGTTGATGTTGATTTTGATTCTGAAGGTGGGTCTTGTGCGGCTTCAACTTTGACGGTCTCCATGTCGTCTCTCTCCTCAATTCAATCCTTTTTCACCCAAGAAAGAGTACCAGCACCTACCAGCTCCTGAGTGCTTTTCAGTAGCTGGTCGCTATAGGGATAGCTATAGGAGGTCTATAGCAGTAGAGCACTGAGCCTTATATTTTTTGTGTGCAAAAGGTATAGCTATGTGGCACTTTGCAGTGGCGTATCCAGAAATAATTTGTGGGCCAGTGTTTTTAAACAAAAACCCTTTCCAAAGATAGTAAAAGTATGATTTGCATTTTTCCAAAAATGTAAATAGTGCTGCTTTTACTTTGATTTTAAGGTATGAAGAATTTATGTTTCTAAAAGCATTTTTCTAAAAGTGCACTTCGGGTCGAGTGGACCAATACGGATGACAGATAACTTGCTACGCTTCTTGAATTGTGGTTTGCGTAGAGTTCTGTTGGTGGTGTGGGAGTTTGGGATGAAAAGAGTTCTTAGACTGCATTTCATTGCATTACCAATGCCAGTCCCATTGCCAGTGCCAGTAGCAGGCATACTGTATATCATCTGTGTGGTGTACATACATATGAATGCGAATTGCAAGTCCTCATTCATCAGCCACTGTGCTTGGGATGTTGGTGACAGCTCCTTAAGAAACAGTGATTGATCTCTCCTTTACCATCTATTCATTGACATCCCTTACATAGACATCCCATGAATTTCCTTTCAATAGAAATCTCTTCCCAACAACTTACGCTCTCGGCCCAGACTTCTTACCTACCAAAATTTTCACTTCCCCCCATACATACCCATCAAAATAAGCCCCCCCCCAGATATGTTGCATCTGCCACTGTCTGCATGTATGTACATTCCCCCCATAATATTTTTCTTCTTTTTCTTTTCCGTCCTTCGCACTTGGATGAACCCACTCAGTCAGTCGGCAAGTTTATTTTCTTGGATATTTATAGTGGCGACCGTATAGAAACTACATACTAGGGACGGATACAGGCAATAGCTTTAGTTTTGCCGACAGATAAGGGGAACTGTGCGAAAAAATCAGAAGGGAAAAAAACTACTAGGCAACTTCTATCTGTCTGTCTTTCTATCTCACGTGGCGAGGAAGCAAGTGTTAAGATATAAATAAATATCTTGAATTTCGTAAAAGATTTGAATTTTATTTCTGATGGTCATATGTATGCAGAGTACTTGGATAGGAGTTTAGTTTCCCTGTCGTTTTCCTTTTAGCTTTCGATGGCTAGGGTAGTGTATAGGTATGGAAATGGATGAAAGCATTCTATTGATGATTCATTGGTTTGGTTCGGTTTCCAGTTTACATGGGAATTCCTTTGGATTATTTACAACTTTCAATACTTTGATGCACTTTACAGTTTTTTGACAAATGTGTTTTTTAAATTCCGAATTTTGTCTGCTTTCCATCTGCATTTCTATTTTCCAATGGGCATGTTGTTTGTATTTGATAGTTTGGTAGTGACAGGGAATTAAGCTTCTCGTTGAAAGTTTCCAAAGAAATCTCGAAAAGACGTAGTTACCTACCTATGAAGGTAGCATTTATGTAACACCAAGGAACGGAGGTTAGGGACCTTGTATCTATGACGTCATAAGAGTTGAGTTTGAAAGTAGCTTTAAAAAACGGGGAAATGAAAACAAACTTTTTAAAGAGTATCAAACATGGAATTTATGCTCGTTTGAAAAAGGTCTTTTAAAATTACTTGGAAGGTCCCAAATTAGATTTGCTTAAATTATAAGAACCCATTACATATAGTAATTTAGTAGTAATCATCGTATATAAAATAAATATTTGGTCTTATTCACTTGTTGTGTGTCAATGCTAATGATGAAATTGTTTTTCTTTTTTTTTTCATGTTCACAACGAAAATGGCGGACACATAAATCAGGTATGTGAAATTTTGAGTTTATTTCTACTTATTTTTTACCTACAAATACGTGCATCCTGGTCTAGTATTGTTGTTGTTGTTGAAAATTTTAAGAAAATTATTGGTTGGAGTACCATACAGTAGATTAATCACACACACTGATTATATTTACAAGGATCGCTTGTGGTGCTTTTCTTTTTGAGCATTAAATGATTTAAAAGTAGAGATTTTTGATTAAAGTTCTTGCCGTTCCATTGTATATTGCATTGGATTGACTGGGGGACTGGGACTTTAATAAATAGTGGGTGCGCGCGATGAAAATAAGGGCTAAGGAAATAGAAAATATGAATTTTTGAGTGGATGGAAACTAAATGGCCTTTTTTAGCTTTTGGCCTTTGATTTTTGATGGTGATTTTTGGGTCGTTGGTGATTTTGACCTTATAAGGACTGAGATTTTGAAGGATCTTTATTAAATAAGGGATTTTTGCCCACTGGCCGCAACCAGTCTAAATCAGATAAAGCAACAATTTTAAAGTTTGATATAAAACTATAAGCTACCATCCATCCGTCCATCCCTACCCTTATTTATTTATTTATTTATGTTTGCATCATACAATTATGATTACGGACATAAGGGAAGTACTGCATACTGCATGGGATGGGATGGCGTGAGACTTGACGGTTGTCATTCATGTAGACGCACTTGAAATTTTTGGGGTCTACTACCAACAACATGGAATACGCTATGTTTACAAGCTCACGTTTATGTTTAGATGCTTAGGGATCGATTGAGCATCGAGTGCAGTGTGTAATAGGCATTGTAATCGGTGCGAGGCGAAGGTAGGTAGGCTGGTTGCTGTAATCGTTTTTTATGCAGGGGAACATACCCCTATGTGTATAATGTATAGCAACCATTGCATCGTACACTTTACCAGTATTCTAATAATACTTGTTTCATGTTTTTTTTGGTACTCTCTTCAGTTCAATAATTATAGAGACTTTTGACTTGACTTGACTTTGGATGGTTTTTGGTTTGGTTTTATATTTTTTTATTTGGTCATGTGGCGTGCCCATGATTATCTTTTTTGAGCCTAAAAATTACCCGCCGTAGACTCATAGCTGTAGTGTGCACACGATTATTATTACGAAGATGAACTTGAGCCGAGCGTCTGCCCTGCCACAAACGAGAGGATTCAAGAATAAATCTTGGACGTAATTATCTTACATAGGTGCCTATACCTAGGTATATGTAATGTAGATAACGTGAATACCTATGAATAGTCCAGCTGGCAGCCCATGCCATGGAGTAACCGAGCCGAATGGGGAAATTGTAAAAAATAAAAATATAATTTATACAAGTATTATTCAGTACTAAATTCCATGTCAAATATCCTTCAGAGTGTGCAAAATAAAGGCTCACGATCGATTAATTTTTAAACCAAATAGATAGGCCGATGTAATTCTACACGGTAATTTAAGCCCAATGCTCTTAACTGTTCACAGTACAAATGCTAAAAGGATCAGACGGAATTCCTTTCGCAGTGAAATAGGAATACGAATTTGAATTTAAAATTTTGACAATTAAGTTACATGTTTTTTATACAGAGATTTTTAATGCCCTCTCTCTCTCTCTGCCTATCTATCTACCCTGTGATTTACCTAACCAGTTTAAGAGTCGCTTAAAATTGTGAGGATATAGAATTTCACGCTCTCCTGATCCCAAATGTGCGAGTAAAATGTCATGGAGAGATCCAGTGCACACACAGTTTAATTTCAAGTGCAAGGGAAGAGTGGCATTATTCGTGTACCTTTGCTTTGGAGGTAAGTTGTGTGTGAAGGGGACGGAGAGATGCTACAGGGATTATGATTATATAGGTGCACGCAGATAGTACACAGACCGAGGAGATTTTACATAGATAATGGGTCTCCCCACTTGAACATTTCATTCTATAATTTTTATTATTAGTATGTATGAATTTCAAAGCGAGTTTTGAGAGTCAGGGACAGCAGAGCTCTGTACTGCATGCGTGTCGCACAGAATTAGCATTGTTCTCAAGTAAAGCACTAGAATTATAATGGAACAGTAATATAAGTACACAGGCAAATCATATGTCATGTCACCGGGTTGCTCGGTCGGTCGTTTGGTCTTCGGAAAGAGTTTTCGTTGGAATGGGCATGGGTAAGGGGCCTTGCAAATATGAAGTTATGGAATTTGGGAATGTGAAATGGACGTTTTCCAAGACACAAAATGAATTTACATGATTAACCTTTTCGAAACGGTAGTATGCCTAGTTTTGCATCTTTTCCAAAAAAGTTAATTTCTAATTTTGAGCTTTTTGAAAGTGTCCATTTCTTCTTTTCACTTTTTGTAAAAATGATAATTTCTACTTTTGACCTTTGTAAAAGTTTTAGTTTCTTGTTTTGGCCTTTTTGAAAGTTTCAATTTCTTGTTTTGGCCTTTTTGAAAGTTTCAATTTCTTGTTTTGTCCTTTTTGAAAGTATTAGTTTCTATTTTTAACCTTTTTGAAAGTGTCAATTTATAGTTTTGGCCTTTTTGAAAAAGTCAATGTGTGGAATAAACACTTTTGCAATGCATTCATTCCATAGTTTCCCAGTTCCGAATAGGTTAAAAAAAAGCAAAAAGTAATATTACCGTTTCGAAAAGGTGTTACACCTTATATTACGCTCTTTCAAAAAAGGTGAAACGTGACATTACCGTTTCTAAAAGGTGTAAAACACCTGAAATATGACAGATAGACATTTTGAAAACACCGTTTCTATGTATGCAGTCATGTTTGGAAGGGCCCTTTATGGGTTTAGTCTAACTTTTCCCGAAGCCAACCAGAACCAGACCAGGTGGATTATTTGCTCGTTGAAATTGAAATATGAATAAATTCAAATCTCAATGCTCTATATACATACATATAAGTATCTGTAGCCCACCAGTCAACTGTATGCATAAACCTCCCTAATATGTACATACACTCATACACCTATAGGGAAAGAAGGGGTTGATTTGTTAGATGTTGTTGGTGGATTGAAATGGAAATGGAGAGGAAGCCTGGGACGATGTATCTACTCGTGTAATGGTCATTGATTTGATTTTGAGATTCCGCATCACAATCCCATTTGCGATAATCACATGTGAAGTGAAGGATGATTTAAATGGTGGGGTATATGGCGCTGGGGATATGGGAATGGCGATCGATGGGGGATGTTGGTCGGCATATAAATAAAGTTGTTATAATAAGTCTGTCCGACTGCACATGGGATTTTTAACTTGTTAATTTACAATGTAGTTGGCTGTATGGCTATAGGCTCTTCTGTGTCCCAGCCAGCCGTGGTCGTGTAGTGCTGTGTGTAGGTAGGCTGGGTTTAATATGGATTGATTGGATGTGAAAAAGGAATGTGTGGTTGTGTTGAAGTGACTGAATTGAAAATTGCATATGGCATCTCACCCTATGCAGTAAGCACCACTCATCATCCGTAATGGAGAACTTATTAGGTGTCGGCATCCTTTCCTCCATCATCCTTCCTGTGAACTACCTACCTTTGTACGGATAGGGGCCTTCCAAATATGACGTCGTAGCAATTGTATGCTTTGAAAATGTCTACAAATCATCTAGTGCACCTTTTAGGATCGTTACTATCACGTTTTACCATTTTTGAAAAAGTGTATTTTCGTATTTTACAACTTTTCAAATTGCTCTTATTACATTTTGCCTCGTTTCAAACAGCTTGTTGCCGTGTAATGCAACTTTCAAAATGTTATTATTGTGCTTTGCTCCTTTTTAAAAAATTGGAAATTAATTCTTTGACATTTTGGAAATTACTCATTATCACATTTGGAAGGCCCCATAGAAAATTCATTTCTGTCTATACCTGTAGCATAGGTACTTGTATTATGTAGTGCAGAGGGTAATCTTTGAAACATTGAATGCCTAATTCCATGTTCAATTCAATGTAATGTTCAAGAGGCAAAGCTAAGCCGAATCCAAAAACCAAAGCCAGTCAGTCGTCATCGTACACATCGCAGCGTCACAAAGGGAACAAGAAGGAAAGGCAAAAGAGTTTCTCTCTGTACTTTACACTCGGTGTACATAATGTACAGTCTCTCTATATGTCTGCATGTAGTAAGTTCTGTAGTTTGTACTCGCTCGTCCGTACAACCGGATCAGATTGAATAAGAACGTTTTTTTCCTACCCCTCTCTCCCAATCCCAGTGCAATGTGTAAAATAGGGACCGTAAATTAGATTATAGCTTATGACTTATGTGATATTGCGAACTGATGAGTGATTTAAGAGGATATTGGAGGAGTCTGCGGGGGTTCGACCGATATAAATGAGTCTTTTGTCGACCTATGAACCGCATCTCGTTTCATTTCATTTCCTTCTATCTGTCTCACTATGTATACCTATAGGATGTACAAAGCAGGGCTGCCGCTGCTGCTGTGTCTTTCTCCCAAAAAAAAATAAAAAGACGAAGCCAAAATTCAGATCTAAGTTGAGATGATTACGATTAGCTTAGCTCATCGCTGGCTCGGGCTATATAAGACTTGAGTCGGTACAAAGCCGTCTTCACGCTACACATTCACATAGTAGGCACACTGTCTCACCTTTCTCTCTCAGCATCTACTCTACTTAAATGCTCAAGATGCATGGTCCTATGCTGCACAGTGCAGTGCAGTGTCTAGGGAGCTAAAGGGAGCCAACGTGAAAAGTGGACATGGTGAGCTGGAATGGAATTGGCTTTGACTTACACTCTTGACTATGCACTGCCAGTCTATCTCTATGGCTCCGTGGAATGGCATGAAAAAATATTTCACATTTCTAAAGGAAATGCCTGCTATGTACTTTGTGGAAGGAGGATTAGAGATTATATATCGTGGGTGAAGCCTCACTCATTTTGCTGTTCAGAATCCCCTTATTTTAACCAACTTTTTGTCTAGGTATTGTTAAAAAGGATAAATAGCAGTTATGCACCTTTGGCATATGCGTAAAACTGGAATTTACATATATTTTTCAAAATGTGTAAAACTTCTGTTTTCACTTTTCGAAAGTTGTAAAACGGGTGTTTATGTTTTTCAAAATGTGTAAAACTACTATTTGCACTTTTCGAAAGATGTAAAACTTTAAGCTCACTCTTTTCAAAAACAGTGAAACTACTATTTGCACTTTTCGAAAGATGTAAAACTTTAAGTTTACTCTTTTCAAAAACA
>JAQFZC010005990.1:0-13214 GCA_034695205.1 Dicyrtoma fusca
CTGCCGTGTAAAGGGAAAAATTTCATTTTGCTCAAGTACCATGCATCCTTGAAGGGATAAAAAATGTAATGAACGTAGGTACTACAAAATGTATACTATGCAACTTTCCAAAAAGCCGAAGTGGGTAATTTTGCAATTTTTTTTAAACGATGTGGACTTAAGAATCTATTTAAAAAAAACTTGTTTCAAACTTAATTCAAAAGGATGTATACCTGCCTATAATAATTGCACTTGTGTCGTTTACATTTCCAAAAAACACAAGCTTTTATGCATACTTGCAGACAACATACAATTAAGCAGTGTAGAAAAATTTCATTTCTCTTTCATGCATATAGAATGCGGACCGATTTTTACGCTAAGATGCGTTGTTTGAATGAATTGTCACTCAATTATGCACAGCATATTATAGTACCAGAAAGTAAGCATGATGAAAACATTTAAATTATTACGCTTGGGCTTTCATTCCGTGAGGGGATGGAATTATTGAGTTATGGAATATGACAACTGTGGAATGAAATAAATATTGACGATTGGCTTGAAGGCGAGGGAATGATTCACAATTTGATGAGTGGGTCCACCCTTAAATGTGCAAGTGTGCCTCTTGCAAGTGTTCCTATTCCAGTCCACATAGTCATATGGTAATATAATAGTAATTTCAATATTCAAAACCGTGGACATCTTGGAATATTCATGGAAGCGGTCCTTTCCTGTGTTAGTATTAGGAGTCATTGATTATTTAGAGGCTGGAAGTTGAAAATTAGAAGTTGACTATAGCTCTTGATAACTACGTAGATTATTTTGTCAGCCATGCCTTTTATTTATGCATGGTTGGTAGGGAATTGGGAAAGGAAATGGACACTTCCTCGTTTTTGCAAACGAAATGGCGCAGTTTGCTTTGTGCTATAATGGCTATCTCTTAATTGTAGGACGGGACAGAAAATTATAACGAGAAACACATGGCTAGGTGGATGGAAACAATTTGGATTTTAATTTGCTACAGAAAATATAGTCGTTGAGAAATAAAATACAGTTGAAGCGAAATTATCTGTATGCCAGAATTCCTTCCTACTAGTTTTGGCCCCAGTATTAAAATTCGCATATGTATGCCAATATAAATGTATATTTTATACACACACAAGCACACGCTACATGAATTAGCATGATTTTGTTTAAGTGTTAGTTAATTAAAATGTGACCTCGTCTTGTAGCATAGAAGCGGAATTGGAATTGGAATGGGAATTTTACGGGAGACGGCCGCCAAGAGTTCTGCACAAAACAAAAATGACAATGGCGATGAAGATAAAATGAACGAGAAGAGAGAGAGAGAGAGCCTCTCACGACAATAATAACGTGAGCAGATACGTTTTAATAACACTCTGTGCCTTTGCCATATTAAAATATTTCCGTCCACACTAATAAAGCTCCACACTGCAATATATGAGCTACAAAAACTGAATTAGTTGCTACTTGCTAATAATAATCTTGATGATGACGGTAATATTAATAATAATGTAATGTAGTCGGGCCTATGCTCCGGAGCATAGTTGAGATCTCTTTGAAGACGTGCTTATAGATTGCATTACAGTGTAGAACTGTAGAACCGTAGATTGTAGACAATGGTGATTCTGTACTGTAATGATGCTAGAAGACCAGGACCACCCATGTGGCAAGAAACATTGAATGCGTGATGCTGTGTCTCATTCTCATTTGCCTTTACTTCTCCGTCTCTTATTTAACTGCCTGCTCCATGTGCCCTGTAATAATATCATCCCAAGGACCGTGTACGTGTAGTCTTTAATAACATCTTATCTTCAGTTTTACGTCTTCTCTTTCTAAAGTCCCGTCTCCAGCCTATGAAAAAACTCCTTGTTTCATATATTCCCTTGTGTTCCTTTTACTTTGCCGTTGCTAGACACATTTTAGTTCCTTGCCTGAATTTCCAAAACTATTTCCAAAGACTATTTTAACACCAACTATAACAGCAGTTCCAAAGGAGGAGTTTAGTATAATCTTTTCAAATTATCACTCATAGCTCCAGTATTTTAGCACCATTATTGCTTATTGTAACTGCACTGCACTTTGGGATTCTGAGACGTACAAATTAAGTAAGCTACGCATTCTGTTGTCTTTGTTAAACAGATTCAGATGCAGCTAAAACTTATAAAACCTCATGCAGGAACTTCAGTGCACAGCAGTACCCGTCCAGTGTATGCACAATAGTCGGTAGTGCTAAGAACGTGTGTATGACCATTGACAAAGAATAGGGCTGTACTGTACCGATCAAGGAAAAAATAAAACCACCTACGACATTGTAGAACGTGTAAAAATTAAAAATGAAATCTGCCCTCCACATTTTCTTCAAAATTTTCCCGAAATATTTGCTCAAAAGGCCTAAATCATTGGGTGAAAACTGAAAAACTATACCCATCCTACAGACGTATCTCCAGTTTTGAATGTGAAAACCCACACATTTTATTTATTGCCTACCTACTCAATTGCGAAGAGACGATAGTAGATTATCCTTGTGGCAAGCCGTATGAGTGAGTGGCATATACTACAGAAAGCAGAAGTACAGTGCATATGTAGTGCGGTCGTCTGGTGTGGATAAGGATGCGTCGTCAGCTGAAAGGAGAAGAGAAGAGGAGAGCATCAATTCGGAATGGGCAAATAGAAAGATAAATCTTGAGCAGCTTGCCATTGTGTGAAGGCTGATGTGTGAAAAATACATGAGCCTAATGGATTTATGTAGTTTGGTTGGTAATGCAAATTCTATATCAATTGTAGCACTTGTGAATCTTCCTACGTAAACTAAAACTAATAGAACCCATATGATCTCCTCCCAGGGAAAAGCTTCTAGGATGCGTTTATACATAGGCCATCACATTTCAGTTTCAGCTCAAGCACTACATAGTCCTAAACGAACAAACGGGCAAACCACGTCGACTATACGCTTTTGTCGATGAAATGGAAAATTATCACAATAATAATATACGGTGTGCTTCCCTCGTACTTCTGCCACTACATAACTGTCAACGAGTCTAGAATCTTTGTCAGCGAGAACCAGGTAGAATATTATTAAAGAAGCCATACCGTATGTAAAACATACAGAAAGGTCCTACGTCTCTAGACTAGTCACACTAAAAATAAATCGGAAGAGCCTGAAGACGGAAGAAGGGATAGAGCACATTTATATTTACGATGCACGATAGTTTAGACTGTACCTATATATATTAAGTCCATAGACCCCTACCTTCGAGTACTATCCACGGGTGAGAGAGAGAGAGAGAGAGAGAGGGAGACAGACAAAGTGCGTGAACCTACAGAGTACACTAGTACAATATTGTTCGATACAATGGAGGAACACAATGGAATGAGAATGATATGGAAATATCCGACGAACTGCATTAATGGACGTGGAGTGATGAATGATTCTTCTTCTACTTCGTCTTGTTCTTTGACTTGCGTCAACATCTCCTTGACAAAGAGGCTTTTTATCCATTAGCCAGGACGCCGGAAGCAGACAACTATCATCCCATCCTATGGATTCAACAATTCAGCACAAATACAACCGTTTCATTTTTCTCACTAGTAGTCACACTGATACCCCGGTACCCTGTCCTTCATCAGTACCTACATAACATACAGTTGCAATGATTGCCTGCACGAATATAACTCTGTACTTGAACAGATAATATATTGACAGCAGTATTAATATTAATCCTATTCCCCCTTCCTTGTCTTTTGTCATCTGGGAAGGAAGACACTGATCCCAGGTATTATAGTTCTAACAAACGCTGGCAAATGCACACATGTAGCACCTTCTTCCTACTTAGGTAGGTATAGGTACTAGGTATTTACATTTACACTGCTTCAATTCTGGTTCAGCTTCATTTCCTTGCGATATCATTGTAGGACAGGGCAACACGAGGGAAAAATTAAAATACGGGAATACAGATATTTACTGTAGCATTTATTATTATAATATTATATTATTATTGTAATTTTCTCGTTGAATTGTCAAAAAAATTTGCTTAATCATTGGTAGTCACAGTGGTCATACGTTGTCAACCCAACTATGTATATGCATATAATTTCGACACACTAAATATTATAGGTCTTGTACAATTTACCTTTCCATAGTTGCTATTATAATTCGGATACGTACATGTGAAAACAAAGCATAAAGTTATACTTTGAATGCCTGCTTCGCCAAGCGTTGAGAAGTCGAGAGCGAACACAAATGACGTCATGCAAAAAGGCTAAACAAAGCTGCCCACCTACCCATTTTAATGACGTGTTTAACATTAAAGTAAATGGGGGAGTTAAAAGCACCTACCTACCCAAATAGTGACACCATTTTTGTTCGCTCCCTAAATTGATTTCGTCTCGTCGAAATCAGCCAAAATGAAAACCATGTACCGATGTACGTAAAAGTCGTGCAGTGGAACCAGTACAACAACATAGGTCGGCAACACCATTGCATTCAGTATATGCACAGCCTGTTCCCAACAATATTACATAATTAGATTGTAATGTTAATTACACAACGTTACAGAGTAATGTTCAAAGCCGGCTAAATTTATTTACCTTGGCATATTGATTGAAATACATTGGCCACAAATGATGATATTGCGTAATGTTCCCAAACTAATGTTCAAACAACTGTCGAGCATAAAAATTTCTTCACGTTTTCTCGACTTCGACCTTTGAGACCTAGCCATTCCACAAACGAATTTAGGTTCGCCCATGGTAAATACTAGGGTGGAAAATAAGGATTTTTTGACAAAAAGTGGTACAAAGTGGCATTCAAATGAGTGTAAATACGTTCACAACTACATTAAATAATGCAATTTACAATTTTTAAATTAAGAGATGAATTTTATGTTATTGTTATGTTAATATTATTTTGGTTGTGACTTATAGTAAACTATAATGCCAATAGTTGCATGCATGGAGTACATGCATGCTTAATGAGTGCTTAAAAAAACTGAATATTTTAATTTATTTAGCCTTTTCAAGGGAATAAAATTCAAAATATACTCAATAATCGAAATAGAGTTATACAAATCTATATTATTGTTAGGCACCTGTCATTTAAAATAATATTTATAAGTAAGATTTACTTTATGCCACATTGTACTACTTTTCACAAAGATGCCACAATGTACGACTGGCGCAACAAATACTACTTAAAGAAATTCGCTAGCCGAACTAAATAGCACTCCGACTCGTATTTAAACTGCTTTACGTATACGACAATGGTAACACTAAACAAGTAAATATATTCATACAAGAAAACATTATTAGCATCTTCGTATAGGGGAGTGAATTTACTTTTCGTAAAGTAGTAAAAATGTTGAATAATGATGGAAGAGAGAGAAAATAAAGAATCCACAGACATAAGGAAAATTAAACCTGGCTCAATAAAGAAGACTACCATGCTCAACGTAAGAATTTTAAATACCTATTTCACCACAGTGCCAAAATTGCGTGGTCATACGATCCAGAATTAGAAGACTCTCTCATGTGGGTGAGGGTATAATCTACAGCTCTACCTTGGGGGTGTACTGGACAACGGAATCTTTTTGGTTTGTTTCCTCCTTTGTTTTGGGTACTCTATAGTATATTGCATATAATTAAAATGACATCTTTCCAACAATTCAACAATACCTTTGTCCACATGAACCTCCTAAAACCTTGTTACGTTCATCTATTTGTTTGTTTATTTCTTTCTTTTACTAAAAGGGAAGCGAAAGACAGCATGTGACTTACACATAGCAGCACAAGCGTATATAATTATATTTACATTGAAAATTGGAAGAAAAGGTCAATTGGTCACAGGTAAGTAATAAAATCCATTACCTACGTAACTGCCATTTACAAAAATCCATAGACTACAATTTTACATGTTCTCTTTTTCCTGCTCACGAAAGGTCAGACATACCATATATATTGACAAAAGGTAGAATGAAGGATAGCAATTAACTGAGACGTAGTAAAACAAGGGCATATAATTATATTTAAGCGTCCACATCTGAAGGGGAAATGAAACAGTCAATTGGTCACAGGTAGTTAATAAAATCTACACCTGATATTTACAAATATCAATACAGTAGTTAACCTACTCTCACATCCCTTCTCATGCTACTGATTTTTTGTTGGCCGAAGTAGCTGTCATATTTTCTTGCGATTTCGTTTATATGTATTGTATTTGTAGTGTATTCTTTTGTGTTGCACTGCACACACGTTCGTCTTTACTGAAAGGACTTGTTGATATGAGGGATTTATTTGGCATTACGATCCTTCGACTGGTACGTAGCCAGACGTTCCCGAGGTAAGATACAGGACTTCACGGTACTACATTGCCAATTCCATTCATTTACCAGAATTTATTTTAGAGAAGCAAACCCACGATAGAACTTCAGGTTCTTTTAAAGTAGTTTTGTATATTTACTAAACATCTGGTAAGAACCCAAGATACCCAAGTCTAATATACATCTTTTGTATCTCCATTCAAGAACAAAAAATCACCTGGGCCCGACACAATTCGCAGAGAGTTCTGGCACAAACTCAGCATGTCCGCCATCTAAAAACTTCTCAGCGTCTTTAACCAATTCCTTACCTCCGAGAACCCCCTTCCAGAATGGTCTACAAGAACAACCGCTATGATATTATAACAAGGGCGACCATAAGCTCTCGGTCAACTACCGTGTATAGTCCTAGCCAATACAGTAGCCAAAAGTTTTACCCTCCTTCTCCACAACCGCATCTCCTCCTGGGCAGAAACCAAGAGTATATACCCTGAAGCACAATGGGGCTTTTGCAAAAAAAGAAGTTACCAAGACCAAATATTTTTACTTTCTGGACTCATCCAGCTTGCCCTTCAAAGATCCAAGTATGACTCCAAAAAACGTGGGAGACTCTATGACATGTTCATTGACTTTAAACGCGCCTTCCCTAGTGTTAGCCACCCTAATTGTGGAAGAAACTACACACCCTAGCTGTAAGCACCAAATTCATCAACATACTCCAACAGATCTACTCCACCGCCAACACGGTAACACCGTAATACACCTTTTTTGTTTCACGTTTTGTTTTTTGCAACTCGTACAGTATCTAAATGTTAGTAAAAAGTGTGAAAAATACCCCCCCCCCCCAGCCCAAAACAGCAAGGGCGTAGCTGGGGGGGGGGTGCTCGGGTGCCCGTGCACCCCCCGAAATGTTGAAGTATGCATTATGTACATAATTTGCATATATATATATATATATGTATATGCTATATACTATATACATTGAGCACCCCCCGAAATGTTTCTTCAGCTACGCCCTTGTAGCCTTGATATTAGTACAATAACTCTAAAGATTAACCTATAGTAACTGCAAAACCCATGGAAATAGTGCGTAACAAAATCGCTTTTTACCAAATTAACGATTTTCAAAGCACCCAAACCAATAACTGAGACTTAGTCTCGCACTGTGTCTCGTAGAGCACGGAGGTGCGTATAACTGTCTCTCTCGATTTTGGGTGGAATTTCGAGAGAGTCGATATCAGGTTTAGCCAACTTCGTTTCTGATTTTGCAATCTAATTCTGTGGTGCATCATTGTGTTCAGTGGTGGACCTTTTTTTTTATTTCCCATTTTTCTCTCATTTTTTTCTGAGATAAAATGGGAAATTAATTTTTGTTTTTTTTTCTGTGTGTGCCGTCATGGGTGTGTGGTTTGTACACGGGCTCTCTCACCTCATGGTTGTGGAGCCCTGTGTACTACAGCTGCCCATGGGTGGCGCGAGTGCAGTGGTGTCAGTTCAGTGTGTCTAGCGAAGGCTGGGAAACTTTGCATGACTGCGAACAGACCCTGTACTCACACACATTAGTCAAGGTCAATGCTGTTTGTGAGGAAAGTTGTACTTGTCTTGGATAAGCACATGACGGGTACTTCTGTCACTTGCACAGCATTGAGCCGTGCTTAAGTCTATTTACATAGGCAATTAGGGTTTTAGATCATTTAGGTATCTTTTCTAGATTACCATTTTTTCATGCTAGGTAGTTTTGGGTTTTGTATTTACTAGGACTGAATTGTCTAGGTAGCTTCATTATCTTAGCTTAGCTCATTTATCAAGGCCATTGTGGGCAACCGCCGAAAATAAATATTGATTTTGGGAAGTCCGCAATAGGCCCCACGGCCTTGGCGGTATTCGGGGAACTTATTTATAGTTTCCCGGAGCCCTTTAACAATAATAATAATAATAACTGAGACTTCCACATGAGTCAACACAACAAAATAACATTTAAAAGACAAAAACCCAAAAAATTAACATTTTAAAAAGATGGTAAACTACATAGAGTACCGTTTCGCAAACGTTAGGGCAATTCTAGCAGCACTTGTCCCTATGCTCAAAGTACAAGTACGACAAGTAGACCAACACTAAACAAAGTTCAAAGCCAGACTTTATTTTTTGTGTCTGTCTTTCTGCAACCACTGTTACCTACGTCGGGCTTAAGTACATTTACCAGTGATATTCTTTCGAATATTCTCTACAGTGCTAAAAGGATAACATTATTTTTCTCCCCAATATTTTAATTTTAAAATTAGAAATAATTACATAATTACGTGGTACTACCATCCAACATCACTACAAAGTTCCCAACTACTAGTAAATATAATTTTCTACAACTTTTTGTCCCACCAACTCCCGAATTTTGAACCAAGTGGGTGGACGGATCTATCTGAAATTTTCACGGAAAAGTTTGCGGCTGTGAGTTGGAGGGATCTTGCATCTACGACTTCGATACTATCAAGGAAAGTAGCTACCTATATGCGTTTTAATCGAGTTATTAAACTAAAGTACGTATTATAAATTAACTTAATTTCCATGGATATTTCTTACATTTATCCCAAAATTATCTACACACTATAATAATTATTATTGTTTATTACATTCCAAAATTAAGTTGAATTGACCTACTGTAAATGACCGAATTATTGCCGCGGCAATTATCCAAACTATGAGCCTCAAACCCGGCAATTATTTGGGCAATTATTGAATATTGCATGTCTAGACCCGGCAATTATTCGAGCCCCGGCAATTATTTGAGCCCCGGCAATAATTCGGTCATTTACGGTAAATAACTATCACTATGTGTTTCGAACTACAATATTTTTTAACGGTGGGAATGGACTTGTATTTTGGACTGCGGAGGCGGCTTGTTTAATTCTTGTAGTTAGTAGTTGCTACATTACATTACACTCACACCCAGCGACCCGGGTGTGGTTTTGGTTGTGCGGCGGATCTTCCTTTTCTTCGGATTCAACGTCATAATCATAAGTAAGCAAATATTTAATTCACAAATATTCATAATAACACTTATTTTATATTATTATGATTATGATGGCTTATGTGTATATGTTTACTAAATTACTTGTATTATTTCTACTCGTTACTCAATTAATTTCAACTACCAACTCAACTACTACGCGACCATATATATTTTATTTTATTACTAAAACATTATTTCCCTAATTAATTTACTAGACATTAATGATGTTTTTTTTGTTTTTTAATTTTTAAGGTCCACTACGTTCACAGAATATTGGCCGGTAACCGAACTATATGTATTATTCAAACTATTTTTACTTTTTAACAGAATTTATTGATTTATTTTTGATTTGATCTTATCGATTCAGACAAAGATATTTTAACGTACTGTGCACTTTGCCCGTCATTTCCAGGACCCCGAAGACTACGCTAGGTTTCTTAGAAACCTTAAAGTGTAGGCTCCGCTGGCCCTAAAAACCCTGGGCCGGTTTGTGCGAGCAATTAATGTTAGTCTTTTCAAAACGATCTTCGCGAAAACAATTCCCCGAAGCTGTGGCCTTTAGGTCTCGAAAAGTGTACCGTCGTAAGTGCTATCCTGAAGAACAATCAACGACAACCATACCTTTCCACTAGCTAATTAACCTAGATCTAACCTAGTTATTAATCATTTTTTTACAATCCATAAAAATCATACTTTTTCATTAACTTATTAATTACCTACTCTAGTTAAAGTAGGGTAGGGTGAATCAAATATTTTTCAACCTTGTTTCAAAATTTAGAAATTAGGAATCACCTTTGAAAAAAAGGTGCTTTCAATCTAAAAACATTAGTGTATTTACACCAACCTGATACGCTTCCTAAATTTAAAGGTGTTAGTGGCTAAAACACTAGATACCACATTTGAAAATTCCTACCCTAGATATTTATTAATTTAAACTAGTATTAAAGTTTGTCTTCTCTTTACGTCTAAATAGCTGAGAAATAACATAATTGTTGAGGAAGATTAACAAAATTTCATCCAACTTACATTTTGTTTTTTGTTTTTAATTATTATAATTAATAATAATAATAATTTTATTCATTGTTACGAGCGATTTGACCAACAGGTCCATACACTCGGTGGGGTTTATCCCACAATTTTTTGTTTTAAATTACGTCCACTGTTTTAAATTTCGTCATTTAAAATTAAATTTGAATTACATATTTTTTTGTTATTGGATTATTAATAGCATTACTACCCCGTTTAAAACTGTTAGGCTATACAGCTTTATAACCCTTATAGAATTTTGTGTAGACTCCAGGTTTGCATAGAATCCTTGTTTCTTTAGGGATCCTTCCATTTCTCTCCATTAATTGCAAAGTCCCTCATAGCTTGTACCACACAGGAACTGCAGTTCCAGCCTTTTTGTCTCAGGTCATCTTTTTGGCAGTTCCCACAGTGCCGTCTTCGGTTAATCCAGTATGAAATTTGGCTCTTAGTATAGTTCTCGCAATTAGTGTTGTAAGTATAGAAAGCTACATCACGTTGGTCTTCTTTACCCTTCCAGTATCTGTGTTTAAACGGATGACTTGGATGTTTAGCGACGTATTCTGGAACGTCATCGTTCATCGCGAGTATATCGGCAAAGGTGGACGGAAGCATGTCTTCAAAATCGTCCTGTAGGAAACTGGTTCCTCTTCTGGGGCTGAAACCCTCGAATAGCCGAGGTATGTATGGGGGAACAAAGGCCACTTCATCCGGATCTTCAAATTTCATTAGACACGCTAATCGGGCGTCCAAAGATGGGGCGGCAAAGTAATAATAAAGCCGTTCCTTTTTAAAAATGCCATCAGGTACTATCTCCAACCCTTTCCCCATGCTTCGCCAGAAATTTACAGCCCCATTATTAGTTTCTAGAGTACTAAAATTAATTTTAAACGGTGCATCACCATTCTCGCTTGATGCCGACAGGCAGACCATCGTAGCTGGTGTCATGCTGCAACAGTAGACGATTCTGCAAATTAGTTAAAGACACGAAGCAATTATTATCATGTTTTTTCGTATTGACAATCGTCAGTAAAAAAAAGTGTCAGCAACAGAAGAGGGGTAGACGCGGGCTTGGTCATTATTGACTGGGTAGAGCCTCGTTTACTGCTGATATCTTTATTAATTGTTGAGACTTTAAGTTGTTTGCTGATAGCTTGACTGTTGGTTGCTAGGGTGTCCTCCTGGAGCACCGCCTTCGATTGAGGTTGATGGTTGTACATGGTAAACCGTACTCCTTCCTTCAAAAATAGCACTAATGTTCGGCTACCCGGCTCCTCCTGTCATGAACTTGTTATGGTTCGTATGGTTGGGGACGTCGGCCGTATGTTCGTCATTATGAGATGCAATTATGGAGCCAGGGAAGAATAGTTTTCATTCCAATTCGATTGCCAATTTACTTCTGTCTCCAATTCTCAATTCCCAAATCTGTTTACAATCTATACCATCCAATCTTGCTTGTCAATAAGTGACACATCATAATCTTAAAGTGTCAACCAGGCATTGTGAAAGCATGACGCAATGAAGCGATCTCACCGTCACTACACTGCCTGATCAGCACAATAAATGACTATGCTTATAGTTATAGGTACCTATATATTCAACCATAGGAAAAAAGCCTATGACAATATGTTGCAGTCAAAGTCAAAGTTCTTGAAAGAAGCTGATTCATGCATTGAAACAACAATTTAAGCATTTCATCTGGTATTTTCAATTAACCAAACACTCTGTTTTTGAGACCACACATTTATATAAAAACTGAAATTCAAAACAGTTGTAAAGCAGCTGACTGAATCCAAATCCAGTTGATAACGATAACTTGCACAATGCTTTTAACTACCTACCTACAAATAGCTTTTCCAAAATTAAGGTGAAGAAATGTAATGCAATTGCTTTGATGTCATATTTTTCCAAGCAACTGTTCCAGAAGCCGTATTCAAGCCCGTCTGTCTGCCGAATTTTTAGAGACCTGCTTTTTATTTCATTATTTCTTCTGACTACTGTTTCTAGAGAAAAGAACTAGAAATTCTAGAGAACGAACTTTAGGACGGTAACTGATTTATCACCGAGCATTGCCAAACTACTCCCAAAGAGCATATGCGACGTTGTTAAAAAATACGTTCCAGTGGTACATTAGAAAAAGCTATTGAATTATTTAATACATGCACTAACATAGGTTTTAAAGGGCTCAGCTTGCTACTTGTTTGTTTTCGTATTGGTAATTCTCTTTTAAAAGGAAATTCCAAGATTCAGATTTTTTAAAGTGAGCTTTGAAAACCAGTGAGTCTATTAAAGAGTTCATTTTATGTTTTGTTTTTTATGTTTTTCTAAATCCTCATTTCATTAAATCTTGGTCAGAGAAATAGTTAGGGGACAAGTTGAGGGCAGGCTCACTAAATTTTGTTAAACAAAGTTAAGTACTTAACAAAAACTTTGATACTGGCATTGCTCAATTAAAATAAAAATTGAGTTTAAACTACCCTTGTATTGATGCTTTTACAATGTTGTTGTTACCGTGCAAAATTATAATTTAGGATACACCACCACAAACATGTAAAACGTACCGAGTGTTCTGCGGGTGGCCCCTCTACGTATTTTTAGGCGGCCAACAAACGCTTTTTAAACGATCCAGTTGGATAATAGATGGCAACAGTCGCTCGTACCTAACCTGTGTAGCAACGCTTTATATTAAAGTAAAAAGCCTTGCTAATGCTTTTGTAATCAACGCAACGCCTGCTATCTAGCGAACTGCAATCTACCTGCGATCACTTTTAATCGTTTTATGTTAAACGTAGCAGAAACTATGTATCTATTGCATTGTAGCCAAAACAGATCAACAGAAAACTCAAAAGACTTTGATCATTTATTTGTCC